>VSMD01074913.1:0-52042 GCA_008750895.1 Mirza zaza
GCTGGGTCTATGTCTCTCAACCTCAGGCTCTGCCCCGTTCTCCTGGGATCACCGTGCCAGCAGCACCTGGGAGGGCTGGCGGGCAGAGAGCTCACAGTCTGAGTTCCCCTTAGTCAGCTGTAGGGCCCCAAAAGGGAAGGTCCCGTTCCCTGGAGGTGCCTCCGGCTGGTGGCTATATTGTCTCTCTGTCTCTCTGGGCAGCCGCGGGTAGGGTCGGGGGAGGGGAGGAGGAGGCAATATGGCGTCTGCCGCGCGGCTCGGGTCTGTGCACACGGAGGTGCCCCAAGGGAGTTGGGAGCCTGGTGCCGCATCCGCTACTGGGTTACCACTCACTGGTGGCGGTCGTCGCAGGGCTGGTGTCCGCAGGTCCCTCCGCTTGCTGGGGAGCCCACCAGCAGTCCGGGATGCAGGGGAGGGGAAACGGCAGATCCACCTACCCTTCCCGCTGGTCTCCGGGCTGCTCCGGGGGTCCCAGCCTCCAGTTCTCCTCCGCGACCTCCTCCCATGGAGTCTCCCGTCGTCTCAGGTACTCCTCCTGCCGACCCTCATCCGATGTAGGCACGTCTTCTTGCTTCTTTTTTCTAATTTCTGCTAGAATCTGTCTTTTCTGCTGAGACACTCTGTCTGGCGGTGTTTCTCATCCTCCATCTTCTGGGTGGGGCCGAGATCAGCCTTCAAAAGTGTTCAGTACAAGTCCACCAATGACAAATAAGTAACACGATATAAGTGCCAAAAGGGCTGGAAACAAAAAAAGGAGAGGTTCACTTTTCTCTATCCGAGATGGTAAGCAGGCAGGCTCAGAACTGGAATTAGGCCACAGCTGTGTTTTGTTCAATTCACATGGTATTTTTTTTTCCTCATAAATTAAATTATTTTCCACCATTTTGGAATTAGGAGATTTCACATGAAAATAAATATACATTTTTTTTATCTTCTCTTGAAAAGACCAGGATCTTCAGCATCCTGAAGCCTCCCTTCCCTACTGGCAGCAATGGGCTAACACTGAGTGTCTCAGGCACGTCAGGCATGCTCTGCCTCCTCCACCCATGTGACCCCTTCATTTGTCCATGCTTCTTGCTTTTACCCAAAGACACCTGGTAATGAGCCCTGTTCTGTACTCCTGACACCGTGCCAGCTCCATTTCTTTTTAAAATGTTTTCTTTTACTTTCCTGTTGTGCTTGTTGCCACTATCTTATACACAGCCCCTGTTGCTGTACACCCAGCAACAAAGGAGAGTCCTATAGCATTACCTTCCGTCTATCTCTCCCCAGGCAGGACGACATGCATACCTTTGCCAGTAGGTGTCATCGTATGGAGCAGGATGGCAGTAAGAGAAGAGGCAGGGTCATTGCAAGATAATGGCATCTAAAATAGATGCTGTAAATCACAGGCCTAAGACCAGAGGGTTAAGGTCCATGAAGAACTATGAAGAAGTTTCTCAGAAGTGGTGGATGGACAGAAAACAGAAAGCCAGGGAACAAAGGTGAAATAAAAATAGGGGTGGAATTGGCCAGTAAGCACAGGAAAAGATCCTCAACATCATCAGACATCAGGGAAATTAAAATTAAAACCACGATAAGATACTACTGTACGTCCACTAAGATTGGGTAAAATTAAAAAAGACAATACCAGTTGATATAGAGCAAGGAGAATTCTCATAAGTTGCTAGCAGGAATATAAAATGGTACAACCACTTTGGAAAAGAGTTTGGCACTTTCTTATAGAGTTAAACGCACACTTACCCTTGGGTTTTACTCCTGAGGAATGAAAACGGGTCCACACAAACACCTGTGCATGAATGTTCACAGCAGCTTGATTCTTAACAGCCCCAACCTGGAAATGATCCAAATTTCCATCTATAGCTAAATACAAAACAAATAGTGGTATGGCCATTCAGTAGAATAGTACTCTGCAATAAAAATGGAATGAGTTTTCATACATAAAGTAGCATGCTTGATTCTCAAAAATTATGCTGAGCAACAGAAGCCAGGTATTGTGTGATTCCCAGGTGTATGAAATTTTAGAGGCAAAGCTAATCTAGAGTTCTAGAAAGCAGATCAGTGATTTATTGGGGCTAAAAGTGAGAGAAATGGGCTGTAAAGGACATAAGGGAACTTTCCGTGGTGTCGGAAGTATTCTATGTCTTGATCACGGTATTGGTGTCACAGGTGTATAGTCATCTGAACTCATAGAACCGTAGATTTAAAATATGTGTAGATTGTCATATGTAAATTTTACATGAATGAAGTTGACTGAATAAAAATATTATTGAAAGAACAAGGCAGGCAGTCCTAAGAGGAAGACAAATGGACAGCCAGGATAGGAATCAGAGCAGAGATGAGCAGCAAAGGGCATAAGATAATAAAAAGACACCAAAGTACTAGCTTGGGACCCAAATGGATTCTTCAGATCCTTCCAGCCTCTGTAGATTACTTTTTTTCCCCAGAGCTGTCCATACAGACAGTTCTAATTATGCATACTTAGTGCCCCTATCGGTCCTTGCTAATTCTTTCATGCTGGTAATCACTCTGTTCCCCATAACTTAAAATGACTTCCTTTTTGTTTTTCTAATTCCTACAGCTAACTCAATTTCTGTTTCTTCCTTAAAGTTATCTCTTGACTTGCTCCTGCCCTATCTTAACAATTCTTGAATGAATTCATGTCATGCAGTTATGTCCTCGGTTACTGTCCAGTTGGGTTGCTTTTACCTACAACTGGGAAGCTGGTTGAGGGAATATTGCTTTTATATGTACTCCTATAACCCCCTTTCCCACTCCCACCCAGTGTTCAGGGCTGTGTGTCTTAATCTCTCCTTTTCTTTCCATCGTCCCTCCTAGAGTCCTGAGTCATTGTCTCCTGTGCGGATTGTGGCAGTATTATCTTAATTGGTCTCTCTGTTCCATTCTTATCCTTCTTTTCTCTATTCTCCACACAGCCATTGGAATGATAGCTCTTAAAAGTAAATAATATTATTTTACTCTGTTTCTTAAAATGCCTCCATAATTTCCCTTTGCACTTAGAATAAAATCTGGTCTTTGCTTACCCTCCATCTCCACCTTGTGTGTCTTCCCTCAGTCACGTGCTTCACCCAACCAGGCCCTTTCCCAGCCCACGGCCTGTGGGTGGTTGTGCCACCTGCCGGAATCCTCCTCTTCCCGCTCTTGCTATGGCTTCTCGTCCTTCGCTGCACCCGCATTTCCTGCCTCCCAGCAGAAGAAGTGCCTTCTATCACATAAGCTTATTTCTCTTTCTAGGGAATGTGGCACAATCAGAAAATTTCCTCGATTATATATTTGTTGAATGGCTTTTTGATCGTCTCCTCCCACAAGTTTAATAAACGCCATGAGGATAGACATCTTTATTATTTTGTTTGCCACTGTATCCCCAGCATCTACCATGGGGTCTGCCTTATTGAGGACGCTTACTAAGTAATCCTTGAATGAATGAACAAGTGAAAATATAGTAGGCAAATAATAAATATTGATACTCAGTATTTGCTCTTGTTTTTGCATGAAATTTTCTTATCCTAAAGAAGTTTTTATTTACCTGATTTTTTACAGGTACGTCTATTGTGACCATAAAAGCTCTTGCTCATGGCTCAATTCAGGACAGCATTCGATATTCAATATTTAGTGGAAATGAAGATGGTGTTTTTTCCCTGTGCTCCAACTCAGGTAATCCTCCTCTGTCCTCTAATAGCTTTATGTCCTCCTCCATTTAATGTTACTAGTAATAAATACTCCTGCAAAATTTAAGAATTAGAAAAAGTTAGGAGTAGATAATTTAAAGGTTAAACAAGAAAGAGTTTTCTATGGCAGCCTATGAGAAATTGTGGGAAATCAAGAGCTATTTATTTGTTTATGTATATTCACTAAGATATCTATCTTAATACTTCCAAATCAGATGATGCCTATCCTGCCCTTCAAATTTTAAAAAATAAATTAGTTTCTACTTATAAGTTATCCATCTATTTGGGAAAATTGGAGATCTAGTGGGGAGATCATCGATGTTGAGTTTGAATTGAAAAGTAAGCACACACGCTTGGCCTCAGGGAATTTTCATCAGAGATTCTTGTAATTCGCCACTGAATGTCAACAATGCAACAAGAAAGGACAGCTGGAAAGGTTTCTATGTGGTGGTAAAGAAATTACTTCCAAATACAGCATGTATTAAATTTAGCTTTAATAAGATCATTATTGTGTTTTAAATGAATACCAATTGATTATTTGAAACATACTTTTTTGACTAACAACTATGTAGTAGATATATATCTACTGCTTCATTGTCAAACCCCAAGGAGCATGTTTTTAATAACTTCTACATTACCATACAACTGCCTTGTTTAATCCATACTACATGCACATGGGAAGAATTGAGAAGGAGTAATTTCGGAGGTAAATGCCATCTCATGCTGTGTGTTGTTACAACTTCTGGGTCCACATAGCCTTCGGTCAGCAACCTTCCTCATAGCCTGCTAGAAGACTCCATCTCCTCACTCTATCATTGGGTTAAAGGATGGGCAAGAATCCTCTTGTTAACAGGGTCATTCATAAACATCACCACGTCTTAACTTTCTTGCAGTCCAGGTGTTCTAAGGATTCTGGGAATTTGTTTAGGAAGAAGGGAAAGTAGCAGAGTTTGCATATTTTCCCAGGCTATCCAAATCCTTCTTTCTGCCACTACACTCCTAAGATGGCCCAGGCCTGACCTTATTTTTTTTGAGTCTCTTATTAGACTACTGATAAAATCTGCCTAAGGTCAGCCAAAGAGATCAACCACAGAACCTCTTTATTTATTGAATAAGTGATTATGTTGAATTCATTTAAAATTTTATTATGAAACATCTATAAGATGATAGGTGAAAATGCATAAAACTGTTTAATGAACAATAGTAAAATAAAAACCCACACACTAGCCACCCATGTTCAGAAATATCACATTACAGTAGTCTCCTTTTATCCACAGTTTCACTCTCTGAGGGTTCAGTTACCCATGGTCAGCAGTGGTCTGAAAATATTAAATGGAAAGTTCCAGAAATAAACAATTCGTACGTTTTAAATAGCTCGCTATGCTGAGTAGTGTGATGAAAACTCACACCATTCTGCCTGGAACGTGAATCATCCCTCTGTCCCGTGTATTCACTCTGTATATGCTACCAGTCTGTAAGTTGCTTAGTAGCTATCTCAGTTATCAAATTAATTGTTACCGTCTTCACAATGCTTGTGTTTAAGTACTCCTTATTTGGCTTCATAATGGCCCCAAAGTGCAAGACTAGTGATACTGGCAATTCATACATGCCAAAGAGATGCCATAAAATGCTTCATTTAAGTGGAAAGTTGAACTTTTTTGACTTAAGGAAATAGAAAAAATCATATGCTGAGGTTGCTAAGATCTACAGTAAGAACAAATCTTCTATCTGTGAAGAAGGAAAAAGAAATTTGTGCTGGTTTTGCTGTTGCATCTCAAAATACAAAATTGCAGCCACCATAAGGGATAAGGACTTAGTTAAGATGGAAAAGGCATTAAATTTGTGGGTGAAAGATGTGAACAGAAAATGTGTTCCAACTGAGGGTAATGTGTTACACCAGAAAGCACTGAGCTTATATGAAGATGTCAGCCAGGGGTCCCCTGAAAACAGTGACACCAAGTCATCTTCTTCAAGTAAGGAAAGATTTCACAGATTCAGAAATGGGTTCAGATGGAAAAATATAAAAATTTCTGGAGAGGCTACATCTGCAGACACAGAAGCTGCTGCCAAATTTCCAGCAGAGTTAAAGAAGTTGGTTAAGGAGAAAGGATAGCATCCAAAGCAAGTCTTCAACTGAAATGAAATCAGGCTGTTCTGGAAGAAGATGCCCAATAGAGCCAACATTTTTAAAAGCCTAAAGGAAGCACCAGAGTATAAAACATGGAAGGACAGATTAACACTGGTGCCATGGGGCAGTGCTGCAGGGCATATGATATAATCAGGTGGAGTGTACAGAGCAAAGACCCCACGTGCTCTCAGAAACAAAAACAAGAATTATCTGCCCATGTTCTGGCAATATGATCATATTATGTGGGTGACACTCATCTTGTTTATTGGTTCCACCAATCCTTTAGCCCAGAAATAAAAAAAAAAAACTTGGAAGAGGAAGGGTTGGAATTTAAAATCCTGTTAATAATAGACAATGCACCTGGCCATCCTGAATCTGTTTACTGTGCAAACAGAAATGTCCAGGATGTATTTTGACCTACAAATACAACCTCATTGCGTCAGCCCCTTGGCCAGGACATCATTAAGTTTGTCGAAGCCACATACACCCACCTGGTGTATTTGATCTCTTCGATCAACAATTGCTACAGACCATAATCTGGACATAATGCAATGCTGGAAATCATTCACTATTGCTGACGCAATAACATTCATTAAAGCTGCAATGGATGAATTAAAACCAGAAACTGAAAATGCCTGCTGGAAGAACTTCTGGAGTGAAGTCATGAATGATTTAAAGACTTTCCAGGGATTGATGGAGAAATTAGGAAAATCATTCACACGGCAAGACAAGTTGGTGGAGAAAGACTTGCTGACATGCTTGATGAAGAAGTAGAAGAACATATTGAAGGGTGTCCAAAAGTGCTAACAAATGAGGAATTGGAAAAACTTCTTGAGTCACCTACAGAGGAAGAGGAAGAAACTGAAGCAGAGTCAGCAGCGTGGACATTACTAAAATTTGCTGAAGTGTTTAGAATTGCACAGATAGTAAAGGACAGAATTATGGAATGTAATCCTTGGGTTGTCACATTAAAGTCAACCATATAATCACAGAATTACAACCTCTACAGCAACACTTTGATGAGTTAAAAGAAAAGAGACAGCAACTTCTGATTACAACGTTATTCCAGAAGGTTTTGGCAAAAGACCATCAACTATTCAGGGTCTCCAACCATCAACATTGTCTGCCCCTGATACCCAGCCATCAACAGCATGGTTCAATGATCCAGGGTCACCTGAAGCAGATGATCCTCCATTTGATGACATGTCAGTAGTAGCTTCACACTATGTCATAATGCTTACATCATTCACCACACTTTGTCTTATTATGTAGGCATTTTATCATCTTGCATCATCACAAGAAGGGTGAGGACAGCACAATAAGATATTTTGAGAGAGAGGTAGCTGGAGAGAGAGAGGGACCACATTCACATAACTTTTATTACAGTATATTATTATAATTATTCTATTTTATTATTATTATTGTTAATCTCCTGTGGTACCTAATTTATAAATCAAACTTTATCATAGGTATGTATGTGTAGGAAAAAAAAAACTATTATCCATAGGATTTGGTACTATCCATGGTTTCAGGAATCCTCTGGGTGCCTTGGAATGTATCCCCTGCAGATAAGGAGGGACTACCATACCAGAACTTCAGGATGTCTCTGTGTGCCCCTTCCCTTTTATCTGTTTCCTTTTTCTTTCTTTTATTTTGTCGTTGTTGCTGTTGTTTAGAACTATGGATACACTGTGGAATGGCTAAATTGAGCTAATTAGCATATGCATTACCTCATGTCTGTCTTCTTTCACCCCAGAGGTAATCAGTAACTTCAATTTAGTATTGATCACTTTTGGGGGGCTATAATTTTCCCACTGTGTTTTCATTTCCAAATAATATGTTATTTACTTTTGCCTTCATTTAAACCTGATAATAGAATCATGCCATGTGCTCTTCTATTATTATTAATAATACTTTATTCTTTTTTTCAATGTTTTTACTGTGACTTATAGTGCACAAACCATTCCATGTTAAAGAGGAATAGCAAAGAGTGATACATATTTTCTTGTGTATCTCTTGTTAGATTGGCCTAAGTTCTTTATACTTTTTCTGACAGTACTGGTTCATATCCTTGAAATTGACTTTTGTCTTTTGATTTTGTATCTAGTAAACTTGTAAATTCTTAGTCTTTCCAATATTTTTCTTTACATTTGACATATATCATCATTATCTGAAAATGACCATTTTCTTCTGTGTTTGTTGGAAGTTATATAGCTATTTCTCTTCTTTTAGTGGTTAGCCTAGTTATTTTTTAAATACATATAACTAAAGTCCAACATTAATCAATGTCCTCTTCCTGAATAATACAACAGACATGCAATTCTTTATCTCCAAATACTCATTTTTTCAAGGTACATACTTTTGCTGACCACAATTTTAGTTCTTTCAAATTAGGCATTATTAGTGTTTTTAAATTGATTTAGCTGCATCTTTGCTAACTGTTCTTCCTTACATCTCAGACTTTCCTCTAGTATCATTTTCTTTCTGCCTTAAGTATCTCCTTTAGCGAATGTCTGTGTAGCAAACTCTCTCAGGGTTTCGTTATCTAAAAAGTGTGTTTATTTAATCCTTGTTTTTAAAATATATTTTTGCTGGTCTTGCAAGTCTAGATTCACAGTTATTTTCTCTCATCATATTAAGATATTATTCTGCTGTCTCTGGTTTCTCAGTTTTGTATTAAGTCAGCTGTTGCTCTAAATGCCATTTATTTGTATCTTTTTTTTGAACTCCAATTAGACAAATATTGGGCCATAGGACTCTCTCCTATATCTCTATTTCTTATTTTTCATCTTTTTGTCTTTCTCTTCAGTTTAGGGAACAATATTTTTCATTTCCAGAAGTTCTCTTGGGTTCTTTTTCAACTCTTCATTGTATTTTTTTTAACTAAATAATGTCCTGTTTCTTGCTCATATTTCCATGTTATTTTTTATATATTTAAGCATAGATATTAATAATAATTCTGTGTCCAATAATTCCAGCATCTTATGTCTGTGTAGCTTTGTTATCTGCAGTTTGTGGATTTGCTTGCTGCCATTTATGGTGACTTGTTTCTCTGTGATTTTTGTGTTTGTAGACTATGAGCTGCCCATTGCCCTTGAAACATTTTCATTGAGGATTTTTCTGAAGCCTGGGTTGAATTTGTGCCTTTTAGAGAGTATTTGCTTTCTTTTCTGCAATATATATATATCTGCGATACATACATATATATATATATATATATATATATATATATATATATATATATGTAAAATAGTATGGCTACCACAAATCCAGGGTTAAACTAATACATTCTCAGAAGAGATTTTTTTCTTTTTTCCAACCAACACTGACATCAAAAAAAAGGTCAAGTTTCTGTGTCGCAGATGAAGGTGGATCATCTGCTTTGGGTGATTCTGGATCATTCTGGATGATGTCAATGGTTGGATGTCAGGAGCAGACAGCCTCAATGGTCAGGATCTTTGATAGTTGACAGTTTTTTGGCTGAAACCTTTTGGAAGAACATCATAATCGGAAGTTGCTAACTCTTTAACTCATTGGAGTGCTGATGCAGAGGTTGTAGTCCTTCTGTGATCATAAGAACGTTCCATCTGAGGACTATTCCATAATTTTGTCCTTTAATATCTGTGTAATTCTAAAGACTTCAGCAAATTTCAGTAATGTCCACACTGCTGGTTCTGCTTCAGTTTCAGTTTTGTTTCTTTTTTCTTTCAGTATTGATCACTCATTTGGAATGTACATAGCATTTGGACTTCCAGCTTTATACTGATTTTTCCTACTAGTTTCTTCACCTATTGTGGGTTCTTCTTGTCTTATTTTCCACACTCTGTGCAACTATCAGGAATGGATATCAAGGTAGAAGTTTGCTGTAGGAACCTTTGGAACAAAAATGGGCTTTTAGTGCTTGCTGACCTCCTACAATTTCTGTTTTTATTTCTTTTTTGTCTTCTGAGGAATCCTTACAACTGTATCAACTTAATAATGCATTTTAATATACACATGTATATGCATATATAATTTATCAAGCATTTTAATTGTTTTTATTATGAGGATTGTTCAAGTATATAGTTTATCATTCTACTGTCAAGAGAGCTTTTTTTAAAAACTTTAATTATGATGTTAAATGCATCTTTCATGCTACTTGGACACATTTTCATTAAACTTCTGTTTAAAGGTACCTACCATAAGTTTTCTGAATGTGTGTATGTTAAACCATAGACCAGTTAAAATAGAAACTGGTATTATGATAAATCAATAATATTGATCTCTAAGATTGTAGTCACGTTCCTTAAGAATAAAAATGGGAAGAAACCACTTTATTAGTTATGATAAGTTATGATTGGATAGATCTTTGACGAGAACTGTGTTTTCTGCCCATTTTTGCCAAAGTTTGTCCTCTGTTCCATAGTCACAAACCAAAGATTGACTTTTATATCTAAATTTCATGCCACTTTATATTTAAAATGTATATTATTCATTGTCTAAATCAGCAGAGATTTTATAGCTTGCCTAAGGTTGTGTATGTAAATAACAGATGCCAGTATTCGTTCTAGTATTTGTTAGAGTGACGCAAAAGAAAAATGATTAAACTTTTCATTGTTTCAAAGACAGTTTTCATAGGAAAGAGTTTAAAAGCTACTGGATAACATAAATAGTTATCACATTCTCCTTGGGGTTTGTACAGACACATGTACACAGTATGTAGTTGACTAAAATAACCTCGTTCCGTTATTAAGCATGTAGTATTTGAAAAATCTCAATCTCATTTTGAATTTTATTTTATAACTTAATCAAAAGTTATATATATATATCTACACATATATTAGACTACACATATATTAGAAGGAAAATATTACTGCTATTTTGTTCTCAAGTTATTACATAACTGGCACACTAACATATTATGTTATATAACATAATAACATAACATAAGCATGAACATAAAGTTGGTGTTTGTAAGGCTTCTTACTCTAAGGAAAATGTGGCTTTCTGCCCACACTGTTAGAGCCCAGTAGTGCTTTCATCTCTCTAATGACAGGACATCCTTGATGTCTTTGAGAAAAATACACATGTAGCGTCTAAGGCAAAATGTGCGTCTCGTAGGTGTGCCAGACTGGAATCATCCTACAGACTGGTTATTGTCTTTTCTACTTGCACAACTTTCACAGCATATGCCAGTTATTAGGCCAAAAATAAAATGAAGCAAGGAAAGCATTAGAACTGCAAATCCATTCCAAGTGCAAAATTCCAATTATCAAAGCCCAAACACAAGCCTTTTATTAAAAAAATCCACTTTGATCTGCACTATAATTGGCACACTTTCTACTAAGTGACATTGGCAATGTAGTGCTACATTTCTATTGTATTTTCCTTTTACAAACAGTGACGGAACATGATAGCCAGCCCAGTGCTCTGTTTGGTGGACAGAGAGATCCATGTGGAAGCTTTGGACCCACCTCAGACTCGGGCCCCTGCGCCATCTAGGGGTGCAGGAATCAAACCTTGTTTCACGGAGGTTTCTGGAAACCCTCTTCTTTCATCACCAGACTATCAAAAGGCTTCTTAATGATTCTATAGCTGCCAAAAGTTAGAGGCACTCTAAATTTCCTATCAGGGTTGTTGGTCACAACAGCCTGTGGTTTGTAAAAGTAATTTGCTTCCAGTACTAAATCGATAACTAAATCTGATGTCAAAAAATGGTAATGAGCTTATGAAACTTTAAGTTTGGCAGTATAGCTAGTTCTTGATATAGAATATGCATATTTATTTTTTCTTAATGGAATATAAGTTATAAAATCTCCCCCGAAACTCTCGATACCAAAAATGAAGTATTAGAATTGGGTATGATCTCCACTAGAATTCAGGTAGGCACCGGATGGCCTGAAGTTTTTTGGACTAGGTTGGTTATTTGGGAAAGCCGGTTCACCCAGAGCAATAAGAATTGTGGCTTCTAGACCAGATTTCTAGAAAAAGTTCAGATTCTTCCACCAGAAGATCAAACTTCTAATAGTCCATGCCTATTAAATTTTCTCCTTCTAAATTCGGAGTTCACAAAGATATTAAATCTATACGTGATGATGCAGGGGCAGACGAACATGGGTAGAAGATCATGGAATCTACGTGTCACTGCAAAGACACTCCAAACATGCATTATGTCACTTGCTCCTTGACGTACCCTGTGAGGTCATTGTTAATATCCCCATTTTACAGAAAAGGGGCCTCAGCTTTATGTAACCTGAATAACTTATTCCAGGTCACAAAATTAATAGCTGGTGGAGCCGGGTAATTGACCTAAATTAACTAGCTGGATCTGGGATTTATGTTCGGTTTCAAGTTTCTCTAACTCCAGGTCAGCGCTCATTCAGCGAATCTCTCTCTATTCTATGGAATTTCCGACAGTTAAAGCCTAGTAAATAATAATCATAAATTGAGTTATAAATTTTGTTGTAAAGGGGAGGAAAAAAATGGAGTAAATCTAGAAAAGGAAATTATATTAAGAGAGTAAATTTCTTAATTTGGGAGGGAAACTAGAGCATGACATCACCCCCAAATTTCCGCTTCCCTAACCTGGTTCTGCTTTTTATATGGGGGTGTAAAAGTATTACTGAGTGCCTTCTGCAGGCGAGACCCTGGGCTAGACACAGGGGATATGATTGTGTGTCCCAGACAGGCAAGAGTCGTCACCTTGTGACACTTACAAACCAAGAGGAATAAAAGGACCAAAACAGGTGAACAAAGTGACGATGCAGCTGCCCAGAAATGCAGGTGCTTTGTGAGAGTCTGTTTGGGGCTGACATAGTGATGGCACAAGTGTGGGCGGTCTGGAAAGATCCCTGAGGAAGGATAGATGTGGGGGGCTTTTCTAGACAGATGGAAACATGCATGATGACTCCGAAATGAGCTTTCAAGGAACAGATGCATGTTATGGCCATTGAAGGGTTTTATGTGGGGCAATGGACAGCGTTGTCTTTTATTTAATTCAGAGTGGAGACTGGATTGGGGGAAACCAGTTCCAAAGTGGGAAATGCTGGTGGCTTAGAGGAGTGTGGCAGCAGTGGGGCTGCGAGAGGTGGATTCAAGAGATGTTTGAAAGGCAGACTTTCCAGGCCTGGGGATGGGCTAGATATGGAGAGAGAAGGATGACTTAAGAAACACCTCCTGGATTCCAGATATTTCACAGTTTCTTTCCCTCTACATGGTTGAATCCTGCAAATATCTGTGAGATCTCAACTTTTTTCACAATGACCCCAGTCAGTAGAGAAGGGAGGCCAGCCCATGGGAGGCTAGGAGGGGCAGGTGAGCATGTGAGCATATGAGTCAAAGGTGATTTGGGACTTTAAAAAAATAACTACAACATCCTTTTCTTTGTTTTCCTCCTTGAAAACAAAAATAGGACAGCTCACTGTGAAAGAACCCAAGTTTCTCGATTTTGAAGTCAGAAATGAGGTGCAACTCATCGTTTTAGCTGAAAGTGGCAGGCATAGAGCCTACAGCAAAGTAGCCGTCTTGATCCAGGATGTGAATGATAATCTACCTCGCTTTGAGCGACACGTTTACCAAGCATCGGTGTCTGAGGGCCAGCTCTACAATGCTCACGTCGTACAGGTAACAGAAATACGTCTCCCGAGAGAGAGAGAGAGAGAGAGAGAGAGAGAGAGAGAGAGAGAGAGAGAGAGAATAGTTCTTGATCAATGTATATAAAAATATCTAAGGCCTATGTCCAACACATCAATTAAAATTTAAATGTTTCCAGGGCCAGGTGCAGTGGCTCATGCCTGTAATCCTAGCACTCTGGGAGGCTGAGGCGGGGAGGATCACTCAAGGTCAGGAGTTCGAAACCAGCCTGAGCGAGACCCTGTCTCTACTAAAAATAGAAAGAAATTAATTGACCAACTAAAAACATATACAAAAAAATTAGCCAGGCATGGTGGTGCATGCCTGTAGTCCCAGCTACTCAGGAGGCTGAGGCAGTAGGATGACTTGAGCCCAGGAGATTGAGGTTGATGTGAGCTAGGCTGATGCCATGGCACTCTCTCTAGCTTGGGCAACAAAGTAAGACTCTGTCTCAAAAAAAAATTTAAATGTTTCCAAGACACATACAATGTTTGATGGGTTAGATGAAATCTTGCATGGAAGGAAATTTGAGTTTCTGCATGCACTTTTTTTTTCTCTGTTCATTAAGTATTCAGTTGTCACCTCCTTGCTTTCTCTAGGGACTCTGTTGAGTACTAAGAGGAACTCTGTAGGGCCACAAAAAACTACTAACCTTAGACATGCATAGAATTTGTGGGGAAGGAAGAAATCTAAGTATATAACTTAAATGTCATATAATTAATGTCATAATAGAAGCATGCATTTAGAGTCACAAGAGAATAGGGGAGCGAGATGCAAACTATCCCTGGAGGACACGTATGAGGCTTCACAGGAGAATGATGCTTGCATTTGGGCCTTTCCCTTCCCCATAGGATTGATTCTTCATAGTCATGAAGCCGGGCGTTAGGACATCCCCAACCTCCTGTGATGCTCCAAAGAAAATCATTACAAAACCGCTTCTGGGCAAAGTTAGCCACAGAGCAGGACATTTTCTTTAGCTTCTAGAATGCCACTGCTGCGATGAGTGCCTCATGCTCACCACACCCCTTTCTCTCTGGGCCAGGTGGGGTCAGGCATTGGCATGGCATGCTAGCACGCCCTCTGGACAAGACCTCCACCAGTTCTTACTGAGCAGCCTCTATCTTCCCGACTCTATAGAAAGACACCTTCCTTTGACTTCAAGTCCAGTTCCTGATGCCTGTGACCCCCTCTGTTGGTGCAGACGAGACCAGCAGAGTCTTAACTGCCCTGGAATTTTAGCTCTGTGCCCCCATACGCTGGTGGTCCTGCAGATCCGGGACCCCATAGGCTATTATTGCAGATTTATTTTGTATTACAGTAGCCATACTTCTCCAGTTGCCAGCTTGTTCAAGAAGTATCATGTCTTTACCCTGGTTTCAGCCATGACTGGGCTATTTAAGAAGACAGTGAAGACATTCACTTTTCCAGGCTTCATTATCCATGCCCAGGGATGGTGGAGTAGGAATGGTAGAGTCTTCAGTGCTACTTTGTCACTAGAGGGTCCCCACACTGGGGCCCTGCATGCTAACCTGGATGGAGCTAGAGTGCTCAGTGTGGGGTAAGTGCAGGTGAGGCCACCTCTGAAGCCCAGGTATACCACCAGGGAAGAGCCTGGCTCACCAGTGCTTCTAGTTACAGCAGACTGACTTCCAGAAGGCTGAGTCGGGGCCAGACACAATGACCTTTTTCTTGCCATTTTTCTATCATTTGGTTCTCAAGAAGCTAGCACTGCCATTCACCTTTGTGCTGTTCAGAAAATTAGAAATGGAGAAGGCTCTGGAGCTCAGACCTCCTAGAGGGATTACTTCCTGGTTTTTGCCACCACTCTGCCCATACGCCTGCTTTTGGTTACAGCCCTGCAAGGTTCATTTCTTTGCAAAACAGGCTTAACCCATCTAACAGAATAAATCCTGTCTAACAGAAAAGTCCATTCCTCACAGGTGTTTGCTACTGACCTGGACAGTGGTTTGAACGGCCTAATTGAGTATTCCATTCTTTCTGGCAATCAAGATGAGGCATTCCAGATTGACGCACTCAGCGGTGTGATAACAACAAATGTGATTCTAGACTATGAGTTCACCAGCTCCTACAGGTTTGTCCAGGATTCCAATCCATTTAATCAGCTACTCTGCCTGCTTTCTGACAACACCGTCACTTAGGGCATGACTTCCTGTGATATAAGCTTAGTTTTCCCTTTGATGCAATTTATGATCACCATTTATGATATATTAAAATAGTCTTAGGAATTATTTATATTTGGAAAAAGTGATTAGAACAGAAGAACTTTAACATCGCTGCTGTTAATAGTTCTAAGATTTTATGAATTTGTGATGCTATTAGTAACTAAATGAGGGACATTAAAAAGATAATGTTTGTGAGATGCCCACTAAGCCCTCTGCAAATGTTTGTTGTTATTGTTTTTTAAAAACGGTGAACACTGAAATTTTGCTCCTTAATTCTTTGTTCTAGTTTTGTATATGAAAATTCAACTCTGTTATCAGGGTCCTGCTGCAGTACTGTGTTCTACTAGAGATGATCTTATCAAAAGCACATGGTCAACATTAAAACTTTGTGTTTGGAGTCCAAGTTATGCCAGCCTTAGACAGAATTCAATAAAAGAGAGAGTAATAATGTGACAAGTCTTCTTGGCATTTTTAAAAATCAGTGCTACAAAAGTCTAGATTCACATACAGAGATGTTTATGGCATCACAATCTGTAGAAGCAAAAGACTCTTAAGAAACCGAAAACGTCCACAACTGGGGACTCCTTAAGGAATTTTGGCACAGCCTTTCCATGGAATACCATGAAACTGATTTTACAAAAGAAAGAGGTACCCATCTGTATGTGCTGGTGGGAACAGATCTCTAGGATATGTGACTGAGTGAAGGCAGTAATGAAATGCAGTACAGTGCTTACACAGCAAGCCTATTTGAGCAAAAGCACCCCAGACACTTAGAATACTTTTGGAAGAAAACACAAAAAAACTGTTATTTGTTTTTGGAAAAGCAGTCAGGCAGCCTGTGGTCGAGGAGAGGCTTGGCTTTCTTATTGTCCATTTTACTACACTTTCTATATATGCGTGTCATATATTTGTATGTTTTTCCAAAAGGCCTGGCCCTTACAATATTTTATTTAACCCTCACAACCACCGCATGAGGACATCAAGGTGGGCAATTTCTTATTTACTGATAAGGCAACAGACATACAGTGGCTTGTTCAGGGTGACAGAACAACTTGAGGGTCAAGGTGGACTTGCACCCAGTTGTTCGGCTTCCAAGCCCCACTGTCTCTGCAGTACGGCTGCAGAGCAGGCCTCCCACTGAGGAACACACAGGCACAGTGCATCAAAGATCGCGAGTGTCGAGGGTCTCGCATGGCAGACTACTTTCATGTTTTATGAAGAAAGTACAATATATTCCTGTGGGCCAGGCGCCGTGGCTCACGCCTGTAATCCTAGCACTGTGGGAGGCCAAGGTGGGCGGATTGCTCGAGGTCAGGAGTTTGAAACCAACCTGAGCAAGAGTGAGACCCATCTCTACTATAAATAGAAAGAAATTAATTGGCCAACTAATATATTATAGAAAAACATTAGCCGGGCATGGTGGGGCATGCCTGTAGTCCCAGCTATTAGAGATGCTGAGGCAGCAGGATTGCTTGAGCCCAGGAGTTTGAGGTTGCTGTGAGCTAGGCTGATGCCACGGCATTCACTCTAGCCTGGGCAACAGAGTGAGACTCTGTTTCAAAAAAAATATATATATATATACACACACATACATATATATATATATATATATATATATATATATATATATATATTCCTGTGGTGAAGCAATGAGACATCATTAAAGTGGAATCTCTTACTGATCGGATTAATTAACTTCTGAAAAACCTCCCAACTCTAAAAATTTGATTAAATGTTTAGTTTTTTGGTTTAATATATTTTGAAATGCAAGTTCAAAAGTATTTTTAAAATTTTAAGACCTTCCCCTGTATTAACTAGTAGGAATTTTTCAGTAATATTTTACCATAATTAATGTTTATGATACTTATTGTATGAATATGTTAAAACCTATTCTTGCTACATTATTTCTATAAAAATTGTAAGCATGAAGCTCAGCCTTCCCCTACACTATCACTCCATGGATGACTGCAGGTAAATCTCAGTCTAGTTGCTGTTTGAACGATTACAAATTCAGAGATTATTGATCATCTGCTATATTCTAGGAACTAAGCATTTTCCAACTGGGATGCCTTTCTATTACAGCATTCTTCTTACTCAGTGGAGCCCAATTAACAATTAAATCTAATTTCTTTCAAATTTTCCTACTTGCATCATAGTTTCTATGTTTGCAACGCTCAAATTGGTCCCAATATTTAAAAGTGCATCTCTCTCATTTCCCATGAAAAATTTAACTCAAGGCTGGCATAAGCAAGAAGTGAGAGAAGTTGAACCCCTCACCCACTGCCACAGAGATACATACAGATAACCTCACACACAGACACACACACACATACACAGTCCTCAGCATCAACAAAGCAAAAATATTTTAAACCTTCTGTCTCTCTGGGCTCTTTCCATACCCACCCACAACCTCTGCCCACGGTATGGCTTGTGTCTCTCTTTAGTGCTTTCCTTGATATTTAAGACACTGAGAAATAGAGGATGATTTTTCCCTAGTCTGCTATACCTTTAGTGAATGCTTTAGAAACAATTCCATTTCACTTTCAACTTTTGAAGTATTGCTGTTTTGTCTAATTAAGGAAAATATTTCCAATTCCAACCATTTCTTTTAAACTATAAACAGAAAAATGGGAATGTCAGTATGATTCTACTAAATGTTAAGTGTATTAAATAATATTTAGTTTTCATATTAAGCCACATATAAGAAAACTCAGTAGAAACACGATTACAAATTATAAAATAGGTGTTAGTTTCTGTCTGACTGATATTTCTGAATTCATAAATACTATTTACCAAGCATGAGGCTGGGCAAACAAGACACTCAAATAATCCTGTTCTCAGGAAGCTTAAAAATTGAGCCCCAATAAAATCTATAGCAGGAAGCATATTAATAATCTCAATAGTTACCATTTATGGAGCTCCAGATTTACATTTATTTATTTAATTGAATTCCTTTAATAGACATGATTTACAGAATGAAGAAATTGAAATCAGAGAGCTGGAGTTTGGCCAAGAATATGAGGCTACTAAATGGTGGAGTATGATTCTAGCCCATGGGAATGATTTCAGTAGGACTTCCTATTGTATGATGTGAATGAATCTTAAAACTACATGTACGTACATTTACAAAATACAGAATAGGAAAAAAACTTTAAAAATTAAAATAATATTAACAAATAAGCCCCAGCTTGCAATTGTGAAATAACACATATTTAAGCGTGAACATACAAAAATGGAATTTGAATCCTTGCTTTCCACTACTTGACTTATAACTGATGTAGAGCTACTTATCGCTGTTTAAATTGGTAATTGATATTCATATAATTGTAATTATCTTGGGGTAAGATTTCTAATCTTTTGGAGGATTTTAAGTAAAAATGAGCAAAAGTCCTAGACAACTAAGAGATCATTTAAGTGTTTAAAAATTCCATTTCTGTAGCGTAAATATTCAATGTGAAAGGACAGTTATCACCAGGAACAATGTGAAACTCACAGTGTATTCTCCATTGAATACTTATTATGATTTTGAGAAACATAAGAAAAAGCAATTATATAGGAAAAGTAGGAAATGGGCTGAGATGTTAATTTATCATTTCCAAAATACATGGCTCATCAGAAGCAGAGCTGGGATTAGAACCCCAGTCTGTTGACTACTCAAGGAAAAGGGAATGAAAAGCATTGCAGGCAAAAGGTATGAGGAAAGGCATGGGTATGTGAAAGTGCTTGGTATGTTTGGAAGTAACAGGTGTTACAGTGCACCTGAGAAGCAGCTAAGTGTGGGGAATAAAAGAGGTTGGCAGGCAAATTTTGAAGGACTCATATGTTTATCGCAGCACAATTCACAATTGCAAAGGCATGGAATCAACCTAAGTGCCCATCAACTGATAACTAGATAAAGATAATGTGGATTACTAATCACTCATTAAAAAAGAATGAAATAATGTCTTTTGCAGCAACTCGGATGGAACTGGAGGCCATTATCCTAAGTGAAGTATCTCAGGAACAGAAAAGCTAATTCTCACTTCTAAGTGGGAGCTAAGCAATGGGTATACATGGTCACACAGAGTGACAGAATGGACATTGGAAACTCAGAAGGGAAGGTTGGGAGGGGGATGACGTATGAAAAAATTACCTATTGGGTACAATATACACTGTTGGTGATGGGTACACTAAAAGCTCAGAATTCACCACTATACAATTCATCCATTTAACCAATAACCATTTGTATCCCTAAATCTATTGAAATTTAAAAAAAAAATCCTATCTGGTCAAAGGCCTAATTTAAAGTTTAACATGGTAAAAGAAGCTTCGCATGCTTGGTAGCATAGGAAAAATATGCTCTGACCTTAGAATGCTTAGTATGGGCCTGTTCTAAGTCTGGTCAATTTCATTTATAGTCTCTGCTGATAATACTAATCAGCTCAACAGTTCTGGAACATGGAGCCATTTGGACACGCTACAACCAACAGTTTCATGAAGACTGCCAAAGAGACAGCCATCACAGATGGCTTGAGAATCTACCTTCATCGTTTTTTATTTGTTCTTCAAGCCATTAAGAAACCTTTTATTTGTACCTTTATTTTGAAACTTAATATTTCCCTCCATATCAAAGAGTCTCATTTTTTTGAACCTGACAGGCATTCTGTAGAGCTTCTGAAGTTGTAACATTGTGAAAATAAAGGTGATTGCATCTACAGAAGAGTCGACATAAACTTAACTTTGATGTCTTGGCTGAGACTTTACATGACATAGGGAGGGGCAGGCAGCAGGAGAAGAAAGCATTATGAGTTGATTATTTGTACTAAAACATTTCCATATGTACCTGCCTGATAGTCATTCTAACAAAATAAACTTTCCATGGAATTATTCCAGAAGTTAGGCTCCAGAAGTGTGAGATTCAGGTGGTTGTGCTGCAGATATCCCAACTAAGAGTGCAGAAGGCAGTCTGTGTGCTTCATGAACAGTCAATAAACAGTGATCATTTGCTATTAAGTGGCATTCAAACCAAGAAAGAATTGATGCTTATTTTACATCATTTAAAAATTTTGAATTGGAAAGAGAAAAACCATTTATCAGGTGAGCTAACAATGGAAAGGAAAGTAGAAATGTGTCAACTTGCAAGACTCCATCCCTTAAAAGGTAGTCTCCACAACTGGCTAAGACTAAACCGCTTCTGAATTGAAGAGCATCTTTTTACCAACAACTCATTTTATTAGTCAGCTGCCCTATTGGCCTTCATAGCATTTAGAGGGGAGTGAAAAATAAGCTGATGATCCTACATCAGGGTGATATATATGTATACTCAGTAAGATAGGAAAATTCAAGGGGTATCATTCAGCGGAGCCCAGCTTTCCAGGTGGCGAAGACCTGGGCTTGAATCCTGGCTGTCATGTAACATGTGTGACCTTGGGCAAGCCCTGCAAAACCAGCACTCAACACTTATTAAAGAAAATCAAGTAAGGCAGCTCTGTACCCAAAGGAACTTATGGGAGAGGCAGGCAAATTATTAAGAACAAAGAATGATGATTGCCATGGTAGAAGAATGTACAGGGTGTTATGGGAATAGACACAGGGGCATTCAGACCAAATGGGAGGCCATTTGATCACTTGGCAGAGATATGAGCTTTGAAAAACCAAGAGCATGTAGGGACAGGGATTGCAGCCAGAAGCCAGGACCTAGAAGTTCATGTGTACATGTTCTGGGCTTGGAAAAACCTTTTGTAGACATGGAGAGTGAAGGAGATGTTTTAAATAGGAAGGCCAAGTTTCCAAATTAGGATTTTTACATGGAGCAATTGGGCTGCAGTGTGGGGGATGAATGGAGCAGATGAGACTTGCACAAGGGAGGTTGGTAAGTTATCAAGCACTCCTGGTGAGAAAGGACACAGTGCACACAGAGCATTCCAGGTGAAAACGATGAGGGGCTGAGGCTACAGAGACTGACTTGTCCAGGTTTTCCCAGGACTTTCTTGGATGTAGCAGTGAAAATCCCATTTCCCGGTTTGCCTAGACTATCCTGGTTTTGAGAACACTATAAGGCCCATGTCCCAGGAAACCCTTCAGTCCCAAGCAAAGCAGAATATTTGATCACCCCATCTGGGGCTCTGGAGGTAGGGCTGAAATGGATAGGAACACTAATTCAAGTGACATTTAGGAGGTAAAATTGATAAGATGCATAATTAGTTGGAAGGTTGGTGAGAGAAAGGGAGACGCTGACGACAGTAATAAGGTTTGAAGCTTGGTTGATGGAGAAGCTAGTTGTAGCATCATCTAAGAGAGATGGAATCATTGCATTATCTTTCAGATCATGGGCTTTTGCCTCTACAGTCCTAGCCAATCATGCATCTTTTGTGTGTGTATTCATCACGATGATGTCTTAATTCTAAAATTTTGATTGATTTGCAATTTGTATCTGAAAAATATCAATACAAAGCAATCTTTTAGTGGCTCTATCTTTCGTTGGTGCAATAAGATGGAAATATGTAGCAAGATGCAGGCCATATCATGGCAAGGTTGAGACAATCTACTTATCTAACATACAGGTATTGGTGTTTGTATTTTTCAGGTTGTTCTTAGTAGGACAGGTTTGAATTTTACAGTCTGGCTCCCAGAAACAACCCATTCATTTTGACATTAATGCCTCATGACCTCTGGTTGCTTGCTGGATTTGGTTCTCTAAACATGTCATAAATAAATAAATTTCAGGCTACCATTCTTATGAAATAAATTTTAAATGATGCCATTTGGAAAAAGCCAGGGGAGAAATAAGAGCAGCTGATCAGCTCATTTTAACATTTTCAACTAGATATTTGAATTTATGTTGTTTTTCCAATTCCTGGATTGTGAGTAACATTCTTTGATTCTTTCCCAAACCAGCTTGATTGTGCAAGCCACCGATAAAGGGATGCCCAGGCTTTCTGATACAACCATGATCAAGATACAGGTGACTGATATAAATGACAATGCCCCAGCTTTTCTCCCCTCTGAAGCAGTGGAAATTGCAGAAAGTAAGTGTGACAATTTGGAATAGTGGTTTTGATTAACTTGTGTAATATGATTTACCATTATATTTTTCAGCCAGATACTGTGTTAAATATGAGTACAACAGCTATGCAAGCTGATCATTTTTATCTTCATTTTACAGAATAGAAGATGGATGGTCATAAGTTAAATATCAAATGACAAAGGAGTTAAATGTTAAAGCTGGGATGTGCATTCACATCAGGGGGAGGCCAAGTACCCATGCTCCGACTGCCATTCCTCCCAGCATCTGTTTATGTACAGACATTTCTTGAAAATTAAATCTACCTGATGAAGAAGCAATTTTCACACCTCTGTCGATCTTTGCAGGATACTAATGACAAATAATAAGTGAAGTGAATTAATCGCATGTTGGTTAAACAAAGCCATCATTTTCCCCTAGAGTAACCTAACCTTTGACATTTATACCATACCAGTGGTAGCAGTTGAAATATAAAAACTTAAGTGATATATTGATTAATCTTCATTGTTTGGGTCTTTGGATTATTGAATGACTTTGTAAGTCTGCGAACCCAAAGTTGTCCATGGTCAGTGGCTGCCCTGGTAAAACTCAACCCAACTCATTATAGTTGAAGTGAAAATAATGGTGGCCCCTCACTTGCCTCTCTCCTTTCCCTCTAAATACCAAACTCTTTCTTAACATGTTTCCACCGTTTCATTAGAGTTACTTGCCAAACAAATCATCATTACCTCTCACAGAGGGATTCATACCAGAAAACTCTATGCATAGGGATATCTACTAATATTACAGTCTACAAATAAAAAAATTCTCCAGCTTTGCTTCTCACATATTTACTGTTTTTAAGTACTATTTTAAAGTACATGTGTTAGTGTGAAAATACAGCAATGTGCTCAGTATAAATATATCACAAGAACAAACTGCATAAATCAAATCATACTGAATGGGGTAAGGTGTGGTTGGTGAACATCAAGAATGTTCAAGCTGGAAAACTGAAAATTATGACTCTTATATACAGTGGGGCTATTCTGAGTATTTTGGCATATTCTTTCCACCTGTACCATACCTGTAAGCTTAAAAACAAAGTCCCTTTCATGGGAAGTTTAGGCTGGAGAACACATATGGTGCACAAGACTCTGAGCATGTCATCTATTTTGTGATTTTTATTTTTATTTTTTTGGTGAAAAATATTAGAGATTTGCTTTCATGGCTAGTACAGTGTGCAGTTTGTTTTTCTATAGTCTTGATGATTTTGAGAGTCAGATTTAAGAGAAGGAAGCAGCATATGTGCCTCTCCAAAAGAAATAATATTGCAAAAATAAATACAAGGAAATAAACATCTAACTCTAACTTTAATACTGAAATATGTCCATTTAAATCTGTCATACTTGTCAAAATTTTATCTTTTATATTATGATTCTGAGTAATACCCTTCCTCCCATCCACGCCCCCATGGATGTGTGATTTTGATACAGAAACTAGTCAGTACAAATAAGTGGCTCAGAATGTTTCTTGGTCCTGGAATTGTGTTGTAAGCATATGATGAAAAAAATGTAACATTAAAATCGAACATACTCTACATCTCAATTCCCTACTCAGTAGTAAATTTTCACATTTATTGGGCTCATAAATTCTCCAGAGTTTTTGTTCAGTTCATAATGAGCTTTGTATGAGAAATCGAGCCAAGAAAAAGCAAATCATGTTGGGCTTAGAATAAAAATGCTTGGATTGAATTATTAAAGAAATGTATCTCCAAGGATGAATTTTAATGGAGACTGACATTGCTCATGACTATTTCAGATTTTTTGCCTGGCGTCCCTGTGACTCGCGTGTCAGTTCATGATGCAGATTTGAATCCAGCTTTCACCTTCAGTTTCGCCAAAGAGGGTAATCCTGGAGCCAAGTTCGCTATTGATCAGAGCACTGGAGTAGTGGTGTTGGTGGAAACACTGGATTTTGAAAAAGTTGCGGAATATGAGCTGCTCATCCAAATTTCTGATTCAGTGCACCACGCAGAGGGAGCACTCCTAGTGCGTGTGCTGGATGTTAATGATAACCCGCCCATGTTTGCTCGAGATTTCTACCAGGTAAAGAGAGGCTGAAACCACAGCCAAACCTCGAAAGAACAGGGAATATGTCAGCCTTCCATTGTTGACGGGCTAATTTAGGTAGACAGTATTCACTGTTCTTAGTGCCTAAAATAATGCTGCAGGTTTTGTATTTAATATCATGGAGGCTATTAGCACATGTGGAAATGAATGTCTCATTCAATTCAGTTTTATTAAATATGTATCTTTTTTATTTTTTTTTAGTCTTTAGGGGTTGGAGTCCAGTTGTTCATAATAGTTGGAACTTGCCTAATATTTGCTAAGCCACAGATAAGATAGCTTGTGTTATCTGAAGACAATTTGGGCAAATTCTTTCTTTCCTAGGCATATTTTTAGAATGTATTGATTAGCATTTCACAGGGAAAAAAAATCATGAACCAAACTCTAAAGGGGAATTTCAGTTTTTAGAGCTTAGTATATATTTATAGAAGTAAGGACAATGATAGCATTCAACCAAGTGGCTGGAAATGGACTCCAGGACTGTTGATCGCAGCAAATGAAAGATTGGAGTCTAAGCACAGGGGGAAACTAACCTATGTAATCATCATCTGTGAAGGTTTGCTTGGATTGTGAAAGGTATATAATGTAGTAATGTATATTAGCGACTGTATTAAAGACCTTCTGCCATATAAAAATAGCTTAGAAGGAAAATTTTTCATAATAAAAATCAAAACTGTATGAAACTTGTTTTTTTCTGAATCTGGGGACTATTAACATAATTTAAAAATATATGTCAACTCTATAAATCGATATAGGTGAGAAAGTCAGGTTGTATTGTACGGTTTTCATAATCAAAATGACTAAGATGACCTTGTGTTGTGGCCCAATTCAGGGAAATACCTTCAGCCTTTCAGCACACTGTCCTTTTTTTCTCTTTTTCCCTCAGGTCACAGTTCCTGAATCGGCACCTGTGGGGTATTCAGTATTGACTGTGTCAGCCGCAGACCTAGAAAGCAATGAGAACATTTCTTACAGAATCCTGTCCTCTTCTGAAGTGTTCTTCATTGATCCTGTGAATGGTGAGTAATTTGTAGCAGCATTAGTGCACATATGTTGGAGGCACAGGATGGAAATCTAAAATGATCCTTCCCAAGTGCCCCTAAAAGAGTCCCCCGCTTTGCCCCCTGGCACTAGAAGCACCACTTTCTTACTTCTCTTTACATCAAGTATTGCAGTAGCAAATACCAGTGTTTTTTCTCTTCTATAACATCTCAGTGGCTGGAAAGCAAAAGGAGTTGGTTAGATTTCTGGTAAATGCTCACAAATTCAGAGACCCCAGTATAATAAATGCCCCATTCATCTGCCCAACCAAGTGCAGTTCAGGCAATTATTCCACGACTCAACAGGAATCAAAATGATGTCAAAGGGATTAATTTAGTCCAATAACTTCACGTTACTCAAGTTTGAAGGCTTTCTTCCCAAGCCAAGTACAAAAACATTCAGTAATAGCATCATCTATTCAATAAAAACAAGAATAATCAAAAAAGGAAAATTATTCAAGCATGTCTACTAAGCAAAAACCATTATGGTGTTCTGGTTTATTTCATGCCTTCCAAGGCTTTTGTCTTTTTATCAGAGAGCAAGACATTTGTGGTTGTCAAATGCATTCAGGCAAGTGATTCCAGATTAGAACAGTTATACAGCGTATACAGAAAGTTTGACAAAGAGTGGACATTACAAGTTAAATTTAATAAAGATGAATAATTAGCAAAACAATGTCTCTAAGCAGAGCATACTAAAAGAGAACCGGGCCTGGGACGCCCTGCACTGTTGTTCCCCTTCTCTACCCACTGTTGCATCATTTCACAACTGGCTTGATTTAAAAATTAATCTCAGGATTACATGAAAGGATAACTTAGTTCCAAAATACCAGTATGAGGCCCACTGAGTGTTGTAAGGGAGAAGGAGGGAAGTTGCCACTTAGCTTGTGGATGAATGGCTACTGCGTGAACATAAACATGTCAGGAATTGGGCTTTCCTATTCTTCTCTGTGTCTTTCTTTCTGTCTTTGTCTCTCTTCTCTCTCTCTCTCTCTCTCTCTCTCTTTCACTCTTTCTTTCTCTCTCTGGTCTCAGATGATAGCAACTGCTGCCCTGGCCACAGCAAAGCACAGTGTGCAAGGTGGTCCCTTTGAACACTCAGTCCTTAACAACATTTTCGCTTGACATGTGTTATCAACAAACTTTGCACTGAGATATTGATTAAGGGTATTTTTAAAACATTAAATGTTATCAGGTCAGTTTAGTTCATTGTGGGACTCTAATTGAAATGTGGCATTTAAATGTCAGCATTCTGTATGCTTTTTGAACGACCATACTTAAGACATTTGTCTTAGAAAAACATTGTTAACATAAATATTTACAAAAATTATATATTTCTTTTTTCTAGATTTAATACAGTAAACTTCATTAAATATATTTCATTGTAAAGGGGAAATTCACTTGCTGAATTAACCGTGAGCTTTGGGAAAGACATCTCTATAATTGAGCAGTAGTTGTAACTCTGAGCTGCCATATATACTGCTTTCATTTGGCTAGAGTGAGTGTTAGCAAGTATTTCCAAAATAAATACCTTTATGCCAAAATATCTGTCTCTATACATGTGTTTATGGGTAGTGGGATGGGATATAAATTTTATAAACAAGAATATATTTTTTAAATGCTAATGGAACAACTTACTACATAAAATAAAATTCAGAGAAATTTGTGGCAAAAATAACCTCAAGCAGCACACATATTTCATAGAATGAACGCCATGACTATCATTTCTGGATAGTACATGTTATAAAAATATATTATAATAATTTTGCCTTTCTAGCTGGAGTCATTGTTAATTGTGACTTAAGTCTAACAAAGAGCTAAACACATTAGTAGATAGTCCATAAACATTTGCTGACTAAATGGATCATGAAAATTTAATTTCATATTAAAGTACTATGTCTTATTCCTCAGGTACAATATTTACTATCAATCCCATATTACTTCTGGATAAAATATCAACAGTTCAATTTCTTGTGGAAGCCAGTGACGGCGGACTTCCTGACCTGAAGGCCCTTACCTTAGTAGAGATAGAAATACAAGACATGAACAACCACGCCCCTGAGTTTACAGTAGAATACTACAATCTCAGCTTGAGTGAAGATACCCTGATTGGAAGCACACTTGTCACCTTTTCGACCATCGACCATGACTGGACCCATGAAAACACCTATGTTGACTATTCCATCGTCAGTGGTGATTCCCAGAACAATTTCCACGTGGAAACTAGCTCCATTCATTCAGCACATCCTTATGAGCAAGTTGGTCATCTCGTCCTGCTTCACAGTCTGGACAGAGAAGCAACCTCCAGCCATAAACTCGTCATTCTGGCATCTGACCGCGGCTGCCCTCCCTTGAGTGCCACAGCCGTCATATCCATAGAAGTGCTTGATGTCAACGATAACCCACCTCACTTCAGCAGTCAGGACTATCACGTCCACGTCAAGGAAAGCACCCCTCTTGGGAGTCACATCACCATGGTCTCCGCAGACGACCGTGACGTGGGCTCACATGCAGAAATCATCTACCACATAATCTCTGGGGACGAGAAGGGACATTTTTACTTAGAAGAAAACACTGGAGTTCTTTATTTGAGTAAACCTCTGGATTATGAAGAAGTGATAAAATTCACTTTAACTGTCCAAGCTTCCGATGAAGAAAAGAAACACTTTTCTTTTGCAGTTGTGTTTGTCAATGTCCTAGATGATAACGACCATGCACCTCAGTTTATGTTCTCAAGCTTCAGCTGTGTCATTCCAGAAAATCTGCCCGTGCTCTCCACTGTATGTTCTATAAATGCTTTGGATTTTGATGCAGGGCCTTACGGAGAATTGACCTATTCGATTCTGTCGCCCTGTTTCATCCCTCATGGAATGTCTTACGATCATGATCTCTTCCTCATTGACCCTTTGACAGGGGATATTCGTGCCAAGCAAATCCTTGACTATGAAAATGGTAATAAATATTGCCTCACAGTTCAGGCCAAAGACAAAGGTGACTCAACAGCCTCCTTAATGGTTTGGGTGGATATTGAAGGGATAGATGAATTTGAACCCATTTTCACTCAAGAACAGTATTTTTTCACCCTCCCAGAAAAGAATAAAGCAGGACAGTTGATTGGCAGAGTGGAAGCCTCAGACGCAGATGCTGGTCTCGATGGAATCATTCTATACTCCCTTGGATCTTCATCTCCTTTCTTTTCAGTAAATAAAACTAATGGAAATATTTATTTGATTAGAGCCCTTCCCCTAATAAAAAATCAAGTCAGCAAAGAAGACGCCATGGAAATGAAAATACTTGCTCATAGCCCTAAACCGGACTCCAAGTTTGCATCTTGCATGGTTTTTCTGAATGTGTCTTTCTCCTCAGAAGGAATGCACACGGCAGCATCCACCAGCTTTTCATTCAGCCTCACCATCTCCTTTTTAGTGTTTCTCTTACTTGTCTGCATTCTAATTGTGCTGATTTTAAGACATAAGCAAAAAGACACAATGAACAATTATGAGAAGGAAACCTCATCATCTTTAGATAGCAACTTGAGAGTGACCAGCGATGCCAGCGTGCTCAAGGCCTTCCAGAAAACTAATGACTGCAATAAGGAGACAATGCTTGTGGCCCCCACACCTGAATGGTTGAGTTTAATAAGCATCATGGAGAAGGACATTGCCAATCTGTACAGGCACTCCAACTCCAGCGGCCACTGTTCTGTAGAAGGAGAAACTGCAGAAGATCAGGAAATCCAGAGGATAAATGAGCATCCTTACAGGAAGGGCTCGGACTCAGTGCTGAGTGACCGGGAGTCTAGGGTTCCAGACTCGGGAATCCCCAGGGACTCGGACCAGCTCTCCTGCCTGTCTGGGGAAACCGATGTGATGGTCACGGCCGAGACAGAAGAAGCCAACCA
This sequence comes from Mirza zaza, assembly GCA_008750895.1. Classification (NCBI taxonomy): domain Eukaryota; kingdom Metazoa; phylum Chordata; class Mammalia; order Primates; family Cheirogaleidae; genus Mirza; species Mirza zaza. Next base: position 29,661 of record VSMD01074913.1, read on the forward strand.
AGCATTTGAGGAAGGAGATCGAGGGGAAGGCTGCGGCACCACCTATGTTCAAAGTAATGTGTTACCCCAGACACTTCAGAAGAGAGAGGCAAAAGAGGACATCCTGGCTGATGTCAGAAAAGAATTTATCTTTACTTCAGGTGATCGGGAAGCAAGGTGTGCAGCTCTTTCAACTCAGATAACCTCTGACCATGATGGAAGAGGCAACTATCACTGGGACTATCTCCTCAGTTGGGAGCCCAAGTTCCAGCCTCTTGCCTCAGTATTTAATGATATTGCAAAACTAAAGGATGAATATTTACATATGCCTGGCATTCCAAAAGAGAAGAAATCTTTTGTTTTTCCACCCCCTTTGATAACAGCAGTAGCCCAGCCTGGGATTAAAGCAGTTCCACCGAGAAAGCCAGCCATACTATCAGGGCAGGTCCTTCAAAAACACCCACGCTCTCCCATCCCCTACCATCTTGGCTCTCTCCCAGAAGCTATGACTCCAAGTTTTTCTCCCTCTCTTTCCCTGCTGACCATGCAGACTCCAGCCATGTCTCCCCTGGCGTCAGATGGAGAATTAGTAGGAATACACATAAGTGGTACATGCCATGAACTTAAAGCAGAAGATGAAGTTCAAATATAAAACCATTGAGATGCCAACCAGTGTTCACCATTGGTCATGAATGACTGAACAAAACATTCTCAAGCAAGCTCCTCGAGATTGGGTTCATTCTTATCTAAAAGCAAGTGACTTAGTCAGTGATTTTAAAACCTGCCCATTAACGTTTCTCAAATTTCTCCCAGCCTTAATGAGAATTATTCCCTCTTTTAACCCTTATGTGCTGCTCTCAGGACTCACACATGTATATATCGAGTAGTGTATATTCTGTTTTACCTGTTTTCTGTTATGATTAGATTTCCAAAGGACTCAATGAACTTACGTGACTGCCAAAATGTTTATATGGAAATAAATGGAAATAAAGTATAGTGTGCACTCTGGTCACATTGCTGCTGCTTACACTGCTATATCAGAAACAAATTAGTAAAGGCTAAGTAAGGAATGAAGTCAGGACAGAAAGTAACATACAGGGGAAATCTGGAGGGACAAATTGCAGTTTTAAGAGGAAGTGACTGTCTGTGGCTCTGATATAGACATGCATTTCTCCATTTCCCCCACATACCACACTTGGAGAGTTTAGCCATGATTTGAATTTCGGTGTGGTGTCTTTTGAAAACCTAATGAGATTAAGAATAAAATTTGTCATAACTCTGTGCCAAGAGGGAGAAACAAATAAGACAATTATTCTTGATGAAATGAACCAGAAATGCATGTTCTTGACTGAGGGCCACGATTGATAGTAGCAATACTTACGTGGTTGGCTGCCACCTGAGATGCGTTGTCTTGGCCTTCTTTACAAATAGAATGATGACTTTTTTCAGTGTCCTGTCTTGTAAATTGGTACTTCAAAGATTCGAAGATTAATTTATAGAAATTATTTTATTTTCTTCTAGATAGAGTAACTTTTTGGTATGAAATAATGTATCCACTGACTGCCAGTTTTTAACGTTTGTGTAGATACATTATGTTATTAGTTAATTATAAATTTCATAGAGTAACTTAGCAATATATTTTTAAATGGAGATTTTTTAATATAAATGTTTCTATTATAAAGTTAAGAATGAGTTTCAGAAGTCTTTCTGCCATTTGCTCATACTCATGTTTAGCTTTCACAGTTGTTAGATGGAGTGGCAACATGGTTAAAATAATTCTGTTTTGTACAATTACTGTGTTAGAAATACAATAGTATCGTATGGTGCTCATATATAATGCTATGTCCTTCTCTCTGGGGAGCCTGAGAATCCGCCCCTATTCTTATCCCTTTCAGGAAGGCAGAGTGCATCCTGAAGATGAGTGTCCAGAAGTTGTCTTCCCATGGTAGGCACCATGGCCAGGTTTTAGGATGACAGTTTAGGAATACTAATGTGAAGTAGGAAGGGCCTCTGATATGATAGTAGTTATGGCAGACTTCTGCTTTGGAAATATTTCCTTTATGTTTTTTTCTCATAGGCCTCACCTGTGAAATTATGTGAGATAATTAATTTCTCTTTACTGAAAAACATTACAGGGCTTAGTGTTTGATATCTAATATCATTTTGCAGATAAATAATTCTACGGCGTCCTATGCTGGTGTTATCTGTTATACATCTTTGCTGACTCAGATTGAGAACAAATGTATAAAACCACATTACAAATTGTATGAAACACGAAGGCTTTGGGATAAGCCTGGACTCCTAAGGAAAGTCATTTAGGTTGGAACATTTAAATATTATGGGACTGATACATGTTTCCCCTTTTCTTCATTGCCTCTGGGGAAGATTTCATGACTTTCATAAAAAGTACATTTAATCATATAAGTGTTCCAATATTTATTATCTCTTTGACTCTTTTCCAAAGATTGCTTTGAGCATAGGAAGAAATTCTATGTTTTTTTTCTAATTATGTATGGAAGTTTTGTTTTGCAACAGGATTATTTCTGGAAACCAAGAACATTTTGCTGTTTTTATTTAAATAGTTTCTTCATTTACTTATGCTTTAAAAAAGTTACCCATATAACTGATCCCTGCGTTATTTGCCTGTGTTTATGACTCATTCCAGACACGATTCTGCATTTTTTTCTAGCCACTTGATAAAAACAGAAGTCATGAAGTATTTAACGTTCCTTACCAATATTTAGTGGACTTTTAATTGATGGCTTCATTAATATTGTATCAGCACCATGACACCACCACCAACTGCTGCAAATGGGATTGAGGGTACAAATGTGAACATGCTGATGAAGTGTTTGTAATAAATCATATGTCAGTCCTTTCAACCAGAGTGCTTTTTTCCTAAGTAAACAATATAATTTGTACAGTTTTCCTTCAAGTTTAATATTAACTTGCCTCATGTGTTCTGCGTTACTTTGCTGATCTGCGCACTAGCTTTAGCACTCTGGAGGGGGTACAGAACTTGTTAGTGGAAAATCATATTAAGCCCCAAATTCATAAGCTATAAAATAAAAGACAGTTGTCTCTTGTGGAATTTTGGCTGCCTGAAATTCTGGACTTTCTTGTTGGCAGCTTTAAAAATACTGGTGTAAATCAGTACCAAATGGATATCAAAATTCCATGTCCTAGTAGTAATCATTGAATTGGCTTCCAAAACAGATTCCTGGGCAAAGAAAAAGAAAAATGCTGTATCTTTAGGGATTGGATCATTTGACTGTTTTGAAAAATATGAAAATGCACTAAGCACTACTGGCTGCCCACATGTATACGTATATATTTAGTCTCTAATAGATGTCCAGTTGAGACAGGATTTGTGTTTCTCAGGACGTTTTTCCTGAGAGCCCTCCTTGCTGTGCTTTCTAGAAGTTATAATGATGACCATTAATTATTAATTTTACATCCAAACATATGCTTTGTTACTTTTGTTTTGTGTTGCCGTTTTACACATGCCTTAAGTTATAAAAAGCCAGATATAACTGAGGATCTAAGATGATGATCCACTTCAAAGCAATGAAATACATGGAGTTTAATATAGACGGGGTATTCCCACATGATATTATAGATACACTCATTGGGTTTATGTTTTATTTATGTGGTCTCCATCTCCTGGGACGTAGACTGGTACCAGGGCCTGTTAGGAACCAGGCCACACAGCAGGAGGCGAGTGAAGCTTCATCTGGATTTAAAGCCGCTCCCCTTTGCTCACCATCCCTCCCACCTCCATCCTGGTCTGTGGAAAAATCATCTTCCATGAAACCAGTCCTTGGTGCCTGAAAGGTTGGGGACCACTGTTTTACTTGAGCTCAAAGGAATAGAGCCATGTGTTTGGTCATAGCTGAGGTGAGTTAGAGTGGGAGAGCATTCTGGGCAGGAGGGATGCCAGGATTGATAGAGTTGTGGAAGCTTTGCTTAGGCCCAATACCAGGCACTTAAGTATGAGTTTTTGCCCATTATAGAGCTGGAAGGAGGGAAGAAAAATTTGAGGGAGAGAAGAAAAAAATAGGATTAAATCTTAAAAGAAATAGTTTAGGACACAGAAAAGTGCAAGAACATAGAAGGAAAGGACTTATAAAAAGTAATTTTTACTGTGTGAAGATTTTTCTGAGTCATTTTCCCCTCACAGGTTCATCCTTTTGAGGAATCTCTTTTCTCTTCCTTTCTTTCTGTTCCTCTCAAGTCTCTCCCTCCTTCATCTGACAGATGTATCAAGTCGTGAACCTAAAGCTAGGTGACAATGAACTAGAATACATTTGACCATGAAAACTTGCATGTTTGTGTTTTGAGATTTTTGTTGTTGGTGGTGTATTTCAGAAAGGAAAAGTAGAAATGATTACCTTATTTTATTTCTCACTCTACGTAACTTTGGCAGTGAGGAGGCCACAATTTTAAGTAGTTGCCTTTACAACTTTAACCAAGCAAATGGAAGTTTGGAAGGCAATTGGACAGAATATGGAATTTTAGTGACTAGGCTTTTTTCCTGGTGGCTAGTCCTTTTTTAAAATGGGTGCTTGTTCAGTGGTCATGATTTTGTATTAAAATACTACACTTTATATAACTTTAAACCACAGTATAATATGTAGGGCGTGGTCAATAGTACTTTCTCAAACATTGTCAATTTATTTTAATTCTGGTGACAAATTACTTTGATTCAAAAGAACTGTCAAAAGAACTGTCTATTAGAAACAGAATTATGGCAATCTTAGAGAGACCCAGCCCCAAATGGCTACGGTATCAAACTATACCTTTCACTCGTAAACTCAGCACTTGGCTATTTGATGACAATTAGCACTTCCTACTGTTTTGGTCTACATAACTTTACTCACTTCATCCAATGCATTTGCTAAACCCAAACTGTGAAGTGAGTAATAGAGAGGGGGAAGGCATGCCAAATAAATAGCAGATGCACAAGTACATCTCTTGAATGAGAAAGCATTATTTTGGTTAGAAAACTAAATAAATGGATTTCCTTGTTAGATAGTAAACCCTCAGGGCAAAAGCCTGGTCTCCACTTGTATTATGAAGTACAGATGGTTTTTGGAATGAATGAGTACATGTGTGAATGGGCGTGGAGGGTGCTATAGTGTGGGGGCGTGATACATCGACCTTGAACCCATGAAATGAGAATTCCCAAATAGTTCTGTGACTTTAGCCAATCACAGCACAAAGAGAAAGTAAGTGCAAATGATCTATCAAAATATTATAGAATATCTTAGAAAAAACCAAAAGACCAGAAATTTCTTCCTTAATCTGGTTTGTTTTCTCTTTCTTCCTTCCTCACAATGTACATGTATACGAATATATGTATGAATATATGTATATCTTACAAATTTTAGATGTAATAGAAACAAGCTATGTCTGACATTCAAAAGCATATTGTTGGAGAGACAGCAACATGACATGACCAAGCATATTGGTTTAATTTAATTTCAAATCCTGTGATAAACCATGACTGCCCCATGGCAGAATGGCAGAATGAAGTTCTGTCAGTATGAGAATAGAATATAGTTCAGTAGATATACATAGAATGTTTGCATCAAAATTTATTCATATTTAAAGTAAAAACAATATGAGGAACTTATGAGAGATATTCTGTGTGCATATACTTAATGTGTGTTAAAGTAACATTTTAAATAAGTACAGATTATTTCATAAATGCATGCTGAGGAATTGGGGGAGGAGATAAATATGATTATTTCTTCTCATACCACTAACAAATAATTCCCAGAAAAAAACAGCTAGTGAGATAGGATGGAAAAACAGGGTAGCATGATATCCCAGAAGCCAAGTGAAGAAAGTGATTTAGGTTCTGGTCAGGGGAAAATAGCAGCATCCATGCTGATTTTTAAATCTTCTCAAATCCCTTTGCAAAATGGTCAGAGCAACTAAAATAGGGAAAGCAAAAACTCACAAACAGCATCTTTAACAGAAACAGAAGTCATTCTTACAAACTCTAGAATACTGGCCAGCAAGCAAAATCAGAGGGAAGTCTTAGATACAAAGGGAAGGAATCAGAGAAAGCAGAAGGTACAAAGAGGTCCTATTTGTAAATACTTCACAGAAACAAGAGAAGGGCCCTAGAACAATGAATCTAGGAAAGCTATCCTGGTTTGCCACTACCCCTGTATTGTAACCTTCTAAAATATAGGAAAACCCATCTCAATAAAACATGAGCTACACAAAATAAATACAATATAAAATATAAGCAAAAAGACTAGTGCTCTGAATGACATACTAATGGACAGTGAAAACACACTAGAAAAATGCAGCAAAAAGGCCAATGAAAGTTTTGACTTAATGTTTCAAAACTAACTAAAAGAAAATAAGAAAACAATAGCAACTACAAAGGTTGCGTAATCGATCGGAAAATTTGGAAATGAAAAGACTAGCCAAGAGGTAAATATTCATAAATAGAAATCAGAGCTCAAGAAATAGCAGATAAGAAAAGACAAAAATCAGAATACTAAACTAGTATGAACAAAAAGTTGATAGACACCAATGAGAGTACAGAGAGATAGAAAATGGAAAAGCAAAAGTGAAAAAAAATCAAATGAAATAGAAAAATGATAAAAAGATTTAAGAGATCATAGACTTAGCACACTGGGAAAAATGATTCAGCACATATATGAATAAAATTCCTAAAGAAGAAAATACCCCCAAAATGCAGCAGAAAAAAATACAAATAATAATTCAAGAAAACTTGGTAGACATAAAATTTTAGTCTACATATTGAAAGGGTATTCCATGTAAAAATAAACCTAGAGCAGTTAACGGCAAGATATATTCTAAAAATCTACTGAACTCTAAAGAAAAAAAAGTCCTTTGGGCTTTCAGATAAAAGTGCCAACTTACTTACAAGGTAAAGAACATCAGATTGACTTACTTTTCAACAATAGTATTTTAGGCCAAAAGACTGTTATGTAGTATATTTAAGGTACTTGTAAGCCAAAATATTATATCCAGCTAAACTTACTGTTAAGTACATATATCATAGATGAGACTATGAATATGTAAGACCTCAAGGAAAATTTCTCAAGAATTAAGTAGGAAATGAGTTTTAGACAACTGAGAAATACTGGGAAAGGTTCACTGTAAGCATGTTAAAGATATTTAACCCTAGAGCTGATGGTGGATATGAAGGTGATAGAATAATAAATACTTGATACATTCCCTGATAATGTAGATAAATTACAACTACAAAAATAGGAGAAGAGTATATGGAAATAGAATTCTTACTAATTGCCTTATAGGTATTAACTGGGAGTAAAAGTTATTATTTTAAATTAGAAAAAAGGAAGAAATTAGAAGAAAACATTCAAGGTCAAAACAAATTAATGAATTCAAAAACCAAAAAAACTCCATGAGCTTATAAATAAATAAATCTGGTTCTTTAAAAATTAATTAAATCAATTAAATGTGAGAAAATACAAAATAAGAAAATAGCAAACAAAATAAAAAATAATAAACGCAAAAAAGAGCAAAGGGAGAATAACGAGAGCTCTCAAAAGAAAAGAATTTAATCAAATGAGACTTTTCTGCACAACTACATACAAATTCATTTGAAATCCTAGAAGACACAGATTATTTTGTAGGAAAATGTAATTTACCAAAATTGATCCCAGTAAACATAGAGTCTAAGCAAACCGAATTTAAAAGAATCAAGATGTAAGGAAGCACCCTCCCCCAAATAGTTCTATAGTGAAATTTTATCAAACCTTTAAAGACCAGATCATCCGAATGCTATTCAAAAGCATAGAAAAATAAGGAAAATACTCAAAGTCTTTTAATAATTTGAACATAGAATTCATATCAAAACTTTAAAAATATTGCACAAAATAGAAAACTACAGCCTATTACCACTTATGTAAGCAAAATTCTTAAATTAGCAAAAAGAACTAATAGTACACTAAAAATAATGCATCATAACATGGACTTTATTTCAGAAAAACAACATGATTCAATAGTAAGAAATCAATCAATGTAATTCATATTAATAGAGCTATGGAGAAAAAAACAATATGAACATTTTCTTAAGGCACTTAACAAAATCCAACATCCATTTATGTAAAAAGCACTCAGTAGTCATTAGTGGATACCTCCTTAAATTATATTTAACCCAAAAGCCAGATCTTCTCCAATGGAGATACTCTAGATCCTCTCTGGCAAAACAAGAAGACAATATGCCTAGTATCTCCACCAAAATTTAATATCGTATTGTAGAAATTAGTTCATACAATTAGACAAGACAGCAATTAGAAACATCAGATTTTGAAAGAATAAGATGAAACTATCTCTATTTGTAGATTATTTTATATTTCTGGAAAACTGAACATCACTGATGAAAAACTATTATAAACAATAAAATAATTTAGTAAAGTTGAAAGATGTAAAATTACTATGCAAAAAATAATATTGATACCCTTCAGATATATGAACACTAATCAGAGGATGAATAAAAGAGAAGACTACTTAGAAAAGACTACAGGAAAAAAATCTAAGCAAAAACTTAACAAAAAAAATGCCTAACCTCAATGTGAGGAAAATTATAATGTCTCCTGAAGGACACAGGAGAAACTTGAATAGATGCTCTTGAATAGAAAGACTCAATGCTAGAAAAGTGTGAGTTGTTCCTAAGTATTTCCAAATTTAACCTTATCCAAATACACATGTCATACTTTTTTTCTGGCATTAAAGAACTTGATTATACCATGTATTTGGAAAAATAAACAAGCAGAACAGCTAGGAAACACTGAAAAAAATATGAGCTCTGTGTGTAGGCAAGTGTGCACACATGCACTAACCCTATTAGATAACAAATGTATCATAAAGCCTCTAATTAAAATAGGGTGGCAGTGGTGCATGACTAGATAGACGAATGGAACAGAATAGAAAATCCAGAAAGGATCCAAGTACATCTAAGTCTTCTTGTAATGAGGTATTAACTTGCTGTTTACCAACTCCCCTGCTAAGAGTAAGCACAAAAGCTGAACAATAATAATAATAATGGGGAAGAGGAAGAGAAGGAGAAGAAGGAAGAGGGGGAAAGAGGAGGAGGAGGACAAGAAGAAGAAGAATGACAGGTGTGTGTGCATGTGTGTGTGCGTGTGCGTGTGGCATCAGAGAACTACTAAGGCAGTGAAGACTAGGGAAACCATGCTATGCTCCTGGAAAGAAGAGAAACACAGAGAGGTAACCCTGATATACTGTGCCTCTGAGCTCTTTGAGACTGAGCAGAAATGTCAGCTGCAAAGTTGAGGAGCTAAACAGAGCCACTGGCACATTTTTCAAAAATGAAAATCAACTTCTAAACTATAAAATACAACTGCTGCTTCATACCTACTAAGATAACTATAATAAAAAAGGATAACAAGTGTTGGTTGTGATGTGGAGAAACCATAACTCTCATAAATTACTAATATGGGAATGTAAAACAGTGCAGTCTGTATGGAAACTGTCCAAGAGTTCCTAAAAATGTTAAGCTAAAAATGTTAAGTTGTTCATGTCTGTAGTCCCAGCTATTTGGGAGGCTGAGGCAGGAGGACTGCTTGAGCCCAGATGTTTGTGTCTAGCTTGGGCAACATAGCAAGATCCCATCTCTTAAAAAAAAAGTCCAACATAGGTGTATTACCCAGCAATTCCACACCTAGGTTTATAGCCAAGGGAAATAAAAGTTATGTCCACACAAAACTTGTCTGTAAATATTCATAGTAACATTATTCATGACAGCTGAAAAGTGGAAACAACTCAAATGTCAGTTAACTGATAAATATATAAACCAAATGTGGTATACCCATAAAATGGAATATTATTCAGAAAAAAAAATAGTACTGGCACATGCTACAAACACAGAACTTGAAAAAAACACTATGCTAAGTGAAAGAATACAGTCACAAAAGGTCACATATTATATGATTCTATTTATATGAAATATCCAGAATAGGCAAAAATATATAGAAGGAAAATAGATTAGTGAGGCCTCAGCCTCAGGAAAGATGGGGAAAGACTGACTGATAATGGGTATAGAGTTTCTTTTTGGTGATGAAAATGTTCTAAAATTGATTGTGATGATGGTTGTACCACTGTGTGAATATAATAAAAGCTATTGAATTGTACACTTTAAATAGGTGAATTGTATGATACGTGAATTATGTTTCAATAAATCTGTAAAAAGATAACTGAAATTAAGAACTCAACGTGTTTACATAAGATTAGACACAGATGAAGAGAGGATTAGTAAATTAGAAGATATATCAAAAAAAATACAGACTGAAACATGGAGAGAAGTTTGGAAAATACTGAAAAGAGAATAACAGATGAATGGAATGAGGTAAAAAGGTCCAACGTATCATTTCATGTGGTCTTTAAACTTGGATTTTAATTTTTAATTTTCTCATTTCCTTTTCTATCATTTCTAATGTCATTCATTTTTCTCTTCAGCTTATATAATAGAAATATTATAATAATTTGCCTGCTGTTAGAATATGGAATATTAAAGTAGTCCTCAACAATGAGACAAAAGCAAATGGACTTTGATTACTTTGTAAAGTTTTACTTTTTCAAATTTAATTTACTTCAAAATATAGTTTTTATTTCTATCTAAAATTTCTGGAAAATCCCTAAACTGTATGTTAATTACAGAAAGCATATCTGGTTAATTTTATGAAATGGACAAATTTAAAGGTAATGAAAATAAAAGGCCTCAGATTATTGTTAGATTATATGTCACAGAAAAGAGAAATATATTAACCTTTGGGAACTTAAATAAATAATAGCTAAAATTTGTTGAGTGTTTATTTTGCACTAGATAGCAAGCTAAATGTTTTATGTGTGGTATATTTTGTTTAATCTTCAAAATAACCCTACAGGGTAGATACTAATATGGTCCCATATTACCAATAAGGAAACCATGCTTAAAGAACTAGTAACTGGTGGAAGCTGGAATCCTACTCAGTGGTGTGACTGGAAGCTCTTCTTTTAACCCTTTCAGGACATTGCCTGAAACTTGAAAGCTCCTTTAAAATGTCGAATTTTTTTAAATGATAAATTTATATTGGCCCCATTTCAAAAATTCTTTAATATGCACAGATAAAATTCAACAAGTGACAAGCCATCTGGAAACTGAGCAGATATTTTTCATTTGTTGGAATCTATAGTCACAGCCAATTCATAATTGAGAGATTGTTCTACAGACACATAATAATTTTTTCTAATTGTCACCTTTTCTTGTATACAAAGAAAGTCATGTTTAAAATAGAACTGATGACACAACTGGCCAAATGGCTCTGAAAGTTCATACACTGCTTCGGTTTCCACTGTTGACAAATAGCAACAAGAGATAAAATACTTAAAGCAAACATAAAATAAAAATGGCATAGCCAAGTTAAAACACAAGGTGATCATCTCCATGGCAATACCTAGTAAAGCTGCTATGTCTAGTACAGCCTTTATCCTACAAAGATGGGTAATTTTATTACTAGGTATATATGACAGAGAAAAATGTCTCCCCCCACCCCCGTGTGTGTGTGTGTGTGTGTGTGTTTGGTTTTACTTTATTTTATTTTATTTTCGAGACAGAGTCTCACTCTGTTGCTCAGGCTAGAGTGAGTGCTGTGGCGTCAGCCTAGCTCACAGCAACCTCAAACTCCTGGACTCAAGCAATCCTTCTGCCTCAGCCTCCCGAGTAGCTGGGACTACAGGCATGCGCCACCATGCCCAGCTAATTTTTTCTATATATTTTTTAGTTGGCCAGTTAATTTCTTTCTATTTTTAGTAGAGACGGGGTCTCGCTCTATGTAAGATGGGGACCATAACTGGGCTAGATGCTTAAAAACAGGAGCTAGGTAGGGCTGCTGAGCTCCATCTCCCCAAAAAGAATGGAAAAGGACAAATTGCTGGGAACTTGAGAACATGAAGGACAAACACTCGATATCATGAACAATAACTAAGTCAGTCTGCCCACAACTAAGTGATTATTTCTACAATATCCCAATATTACTGAGAGGCATGAGGCTTTGCAAGTCATTATAAGACCTGGTTCTGGAATCAACACTCCCATTAAAGTCAGAAAGAATAAAAAGATCTCTTTTATTACTGTTTAAAAGTACACCGCCAGTTGTATATAGTGCAGTAGGACCACGCCAAAAAAGACGTGAGGTACAAAATATGGAAAAAAAAGATAAAGTCTTTATTTGCAGACTATATCACTGTCTACACAGGGATTCTACATGTAAATTATTGGAGCTAACAGAATTCATAAAGTTTGTGAACATAAGACTAATATCAAATATTGTTAACATACTTATATGCAATCACTTGGAAAATGGAATAGAAGAAAAGCCTATAATTTCATTCACAGTGACAATGAGGACTATAAGGTACCTAGAATAACACCATTTTGAAGACCTTTTGGAAGAATTTTTAAAATATTATTTTTGTAAACATAAAAGATCTAATTAAATGAAGATACACATTGGAAACATACGTCTTTAAAATATATTACAGAGTATATATACCACACTATACCATTTGGATAAAGTTTAAAACATGCAAAATAATGCTATATAAATTCTTTATCAATAGATGTGTAGTTTACATATATAGGATTAGTATAAATATATGTCTTGGAACAATAAACAAATTCACAATGGTATTTACCATTGGGAAGGCAGTGACATGGGATTTTCAAATGTGGTTGTAATATTTGATTACTTTTAAAAATCTGAAGCAAATCTGGCAAAGTATTAAGCTTTCATAGAGCTGAGTTGGTAATATTTTTAAATTAAAAATATATAATAATGATTACAAATGTACATATCACATAAAAGGATTTTACTTTAAAAACTTGGCTGCATTTACTTTCACAATCATACTAATTTCTTAGGAACACAGATTTGTCTTCTAAAAGAGGGTGATTTTTCTATCAAAACTGTGGCAATGAATCTTTAAGCATTCAAGTGCTATGGAAAATTTTTTAGGCAGTATGCTTTAATCATCATCTCCTGCCGATGCTTTTTCTTTTCTTTCACTTCACAAAGAATGTCAGCAGAGTGAATGCAATCATGTAACTCTACAACATTACCAGGGGTGAACCACAGAACCTGAGAACTGTCGGGTTTTTTAAAATACATGTTTTAATTTTGAGCAAAAGAGCCTCTTGTTTCTTTGACGAATGAGATGTGGCATTTTCTGATTGGCAAGTGACCCATAGAAAGCACACAGGGAATGATCATGTCACCGTCCAACTTCATAATTAAGTGTAGTTTTGTTTGTAGCCTTAATTGCATTTGTTGGAAGCTGAGTCCTTGATTTCCCAATCATGTCTACATTTTTACTTGCCTATGTAAAAATGAATAAGAGGAGATACGTCTGCAAAGAAATATGAATTGGGGAGATTTGCTTGGTCTGAATAAACAGGGTGCTTATCCCACTGTTTAGCTGCTATAGTTCTCCCAGGAAAAAGCTAAACCTTTGTATCGGGTAGGCATTTAACCAGGTCTGAGAATTTGTCTCTCCAGCTAAATGCTGCTAATTTGGTACTTCTCCCTAAACTTCCTTGCCTCTAAATGAGCCAATTTAAGTGTCTAGGTCCTTGACATATCTTTACATATCCAGATGTTGCATCCTAGCACAATTATGACTGGCGTCTTCCCTCCAGAATAATAATGAGGAAGTTGAAAAATATGAGAACGCATGTGACGCTGCTTTGTATGCTGAAAACTGTTTTACAAGTGGAATATAACAATCCTGGAAGTAGGGAAAAGGCAAACACAGATTTAGAGTCATATTTGTGTAACTCCGTGTCCCTTTCCTTTAAAGGAAAAGGCACGTTTAGTAGCCACTGTCCCTTTTGAGCATGAAGCTTCCTTCAAGGAGAGGGAGAGGAAGGAAAGGGTATGGTACTCGCTATGGCCAAACAAGCCCCAATTTTCTCAGGGGGATGAAACCATGGCAAGCCCACAATCAGCGTCTGGTGAGCAGTGGGTTCCCAGCGTACCCATGGTGATTCCAAAGGCATAATAATCACGCCCTGATGACTGTATGTTGGGATGGGTGGAGGAAGAGCCCATGCTCACCATCGTGCCAGTCCGTGTGCGGAGACAACTGGGTCCACCTACAAACACAGACCTCACAGCAACACTGGGCTTGTGGATTCAATGATTGCCATTTCTGTCGCTACAATGTCTCTCTGCACATATTAGCCTGAAGCCATTCACAGTACCGGGGTTGTTGGGGGACCCACAGGCTGCTAGTGACTCATAGTACAGGTGTGGCTTTGGGGGAAGGCAGAGAGAAGCTGACTCTTGGCATTTCTGCTTCAATTAGAGGTGGTGATATTCATTTTTATGACCTCACACATTAAACAAGACCAGAAAAATTCATTTTATGTAGACTTTTCTCTCTGCAGGCCCAAATGATGTCAGCCCCATGGTGGGTTGAAGTAGTTTCTTATAGATGAAATATATCTTAGCACTCCTTTTTTTTTTTTTTTTGCTTTTCAAAATTATTTCTATAAACCTAGAATGTACCAAAAGATATATAAAAACTTCATCCAAAGATCTGAACACACACTTTGTGTAAACTTTCACGAGAAGCTCTGTTGATTCATTTTCCTCCCCACCTCTCCTCTCTGTCCCGTCTGCATCAGCCCTGACTCCCTGCCTGGTGAGAGGCTCTTTTCTGAGGATTTAGCAGACTGTTTTGAGATGAAAAGAAAGGAAAACAAATGATAAACAGCAGAACCTTCTGCACTCTCAGGAAAACAGAGAGAGTGTCTAGAGAAAAATTGGATAATGCCGGTTAGAGGATTAAGTTACCAGTGGTGGAGGAAGGAAGAGGAAAAGATGGCTCATTCCCGTGCCCTGTGAAGTGTGTCCCTTGCCATCTGACAAGCCAGTTTTAAGTTCTATTACTTAACTCCTTGAGTTAAGTAAGGTACCAGCTCTCTAAAATGACGTCATTTTTCCTCTCTGGAGACATGAACAATGTAGATTCAGAGAAAGTTGGCCCTTCCAGGGTGCTAGGATCTAACAGAACTTAACCTGGAAGTCTACATCAGGCCATAGAAAATGACTCTTTAAATCACGCTATCTATTCCTAGAACCAACCTTAACTATGGCTGTAGCATAATCAGTAACACTTAAATCACCCCAGGACAGGCTGACCCCAATGTATAGTATCTCCAATTACAAAAGTATTTTCTAAATCAGAAATACTGTTTTCTGTTGGATTGATAACCAGGCTATCACACTGCAATGTATTTATTCCTATAATATAGCTGAAAGTGTAAAAGCTTTATTATTTAGTAATATTAGCTATACCACAAAACCCAGGGAAATATCTCCTCTGATATAGCTTTAACCCTTTGCACTCGCTTGCTTTTTTCTCATGATCCACTCTACATTATCCACACTCAATATCTGAGTGCAAAGGGTTAACAGAAATGAGGCTTCTTTTTCTCACCTCTCCTTGCCTCCAACTTGTCTCTGTCCTGGAAGATGAAAGTTGGCCACACACTCTGCCGGCGATGCTGGCAGTACACACAAGAACTCTGTAAGCAACAGCACTGACCCTCGTGAGCCACTGTGAGGTGGTAAGGAAGACCCTCCCATTGCCTATGGGCTTGGACAAGCTTGGGCAGCATCAGAGCCTCCTGCAGTACTGGCAGCAGGGCAGAGTGGCAAGACCCCAGCAGAGAAAGTAGGAGAGACCACCAAAAGGGGGAGGGGATACGCTTCCCAATAATCCCCTGTCCTGGGCTGGGCACTCTACCAAGGATTCCACATAAATTGTCGATCCTACTAACAGTACTGTGAAATACACCCTATCGCCTCCTTTTATATTTAAGCGATGTGTTTCCCCTTCTGTTTCTCTGGTCTAGCATGGACTACGTTGTTGATTGACAGACACAGGTGCTCACGAAGTGCATACAGGTGCTCACGAAGTGCATACAGGTGCCCCAGGCAGGCAGCTAAGTGGCAGAACTAGGGCTGGACTCCAATCAGGTCTGCCTCCAAGGCTGGCAGTCTTTCCTCTGACTCCCGCCAGCCTCATGGACCCACAGCTTTGGTGGCTGCTTGAGAATATTTAATTGATCAATGGGAAAGGACTGTCCATTATGGGAGTTCTATCAGACTGCCACCTGCAGTCTGTGGACTGTTGTAAGCCCTGTACCCTCATCCTGGGGCCTGCAGAGGTGACAGTATGCCCCATTGTTCAGCTATAGCAAACACTCATAATGTTTTTTGTTTATATTTTTATTTTGTTCGGGTCAGTCTTTCTATTTTTCATAATTCCTCATGCTAATGAAATCATCATAAGGTGTGAAAGGCAATAAAGCCCCAAACTTACTCGAATCATCTTTTCTGAGACAGGAAAGGAGAAGCCAGTCCTAGGCTATGCAATGTCCTGCACTGTCTGGGAACTTAACTTTGGATTTATTGGCCTTCATAACTATAAGAAAGAAATTACCCCCTTTCAGATACTCTGTTACAAGGTACAGGAAACAGACTAAGGTAGTACTTCATTGTAATACATTTCGTATTAAATAGCCACAGGTGACTAGTGGCTACTGCACTGGAGAATGCAGCAACTCTAGATCAACAATGTTGACAACGTTTTATTTTCATTGGAGATGAAAGTTTATTTTAAAAATCCAAAATAATAATATTAGCTATCATGGCTATCACTATCCATGTGGAGGAAGCAATGAGTTAATTTAAGTTAATTTAAGGATTCACATTTTCTTCACTAGTTACTAATCCCAAATCATTATTAGGGATGATAACAACAATGTATGGAGACTTTTACTGATAAAAGGCACTAGAACCTCAGAGAGCACAGACTCAGGACCCAGCCATTCTATGAGCTGTGTAATTTTAGCCAAGTTCACAATATGTTGTGCCTTAATTCCCTCAACACTAAGTTTGGGACAATAATAATGACTCTTTCGTTGTTAATCTATATAAAATACTTAGAACAGTGCCTGGCACAAAATGAATGCTCCATACATGTTAGCTGTTACCCTTGTTAAAGAGTAAAGACAGCTCAAAATTTATGTTAACACTGGCACCCTATATATGCCTGATTTCTTTCTCTGAAAGGATTCAAGTCACTTTAATCACGTAAGTTTTAAAGTGTCTAAGAAAGTTTGCCATTTGATAAATGTCAAGTGGCCTCCTATCAAAAGACTTGCCATGGTAATTGTCAATTAGTTATTCAAGGGCCTGTCAATAGAATTTCCCCACATCTGGTTAAATATGAGCACTCCGCTAGCAAAAACATTTGCAGAGGAAGCACTTCCCCTTCTTCATCTAGGTAAGACACTTCCTTAGATTTAATCAGTTTTAACCAGAAGCTACAGGCATTCTAGTAGAGATGTAAGGAAAGTTTTTACTGTGTTACAAATTCCTCCAGAAATATTATCAGAAATATTCATTGTAATATAATCAAAATCTAATTTTGACACAATTTAAACCTCATCAACATTTTATAATATGGCTTAAAAGGGTTTCAAATATTCACCATTGCCTTTACCCTGTAGAAAAGTAACAAAAACTTTTTTAAAAACAAACTTTTAAATGACTTTGTTCACATTCAGTTTTCGATTATCCAGCTTTCTCTCTCTCCAAAATCTTACTACCAAATATCATAGAAAACAAGCAAAGAATGCTATGGGAGTTAATAATAAATAAATTTGTCTTTAGATTCAGCTAGAAATTCTACAAAATAAGCCAGATTTGTGATGCTATACTTTTAAGAGAATTTTATTAATAAGACATATTTTTTTTCCTACAATTTCCCCACCAGACAAAATTATTTCTTGGGTTTGCCAGACCTGAGGAAGAAAGGAGCAATCTATGCATCTCTCCTCTGCCCTTGCCCCACCCCCTTCCATCCAGCCAGGGAGTTGCCTGGAAGGAGCATTGATTAGGGTGAGAGTTAGGAAATTTGGGTCTTATTTCTTCCCTCTGACTCTATGGCCTTAGACAAGTCACTCAACCTCAAAACTTCATTCCTCAATTTCAAATTAGGGATTGGCAATGTGGTCGCTTCCAAGATCCCATCCAATGCTAGCATTCTATAAACTTACTATTTTTAGAAGATCTTTTATTTACCTGCTCTTTATCAGCTAATATACAAATAATTTGTGTTGTCCTTGAAAAGGGTTTTTGTTCTTATCACTGAATCTTTATGAGATGCAGCTCAGCCTGCCCAGTTATGAGGCCCCTCTTTTGGGTCTTCTCTTCCAAGTACTCCCTCATCTCTGAGAATAATGGGGTATCATACCCCACAAGAGCAGCAGTGTTTGAGGAGGAGGTGATTAAGTGTTGATATTAAATGACTTCGGTTAGATTACATGGAAGAATGAATAAGGGTAAACAACATTTTAATACCAACAATTGATTATCTGTATAATTGATTATTGTAAAAAATGTCTACTCTGCTTAATTTTTTCAGTACAGTATGCCTGGCATTAGGTAGAAACAATTGAAACTAAAAAGCTGCCTTGTATTCATTAACCTACAAAAAGGTGGACCTAAGGGTGCTTTGGAAACTTGCAAGCTCCATGGGACAACCTGAGAGAAGTTGAGTGGTTCCCTCAAGTTGCAGGTACAGTCAAGAAGAGAGCCTCCTGCAGTGACTTCCCTATCTCCCAGCCCCTGTGTCACCCTAGCCTAGGAGGCTGGGAGTACCCATCCTCAGTGACGTGATTCAGCTGTGTTTATCCTTAGTCACACCTCATTTTGTACCCTGGCTCCGATGATTTTATCAAGGTCTTGTGCTTAGGTGCTGCCCTGAATTCTCAGCTGGCTGTTAGTTCTGTCCCTATGCACCACACTTCTATAACTGGCTGACAAGTGGGGTC
This sequence comes from Mirza zaza, assembly GCA_008750895.1. Lineage (NCBI taxonomy): Eukaryota > Metazoa > Chordata > Mammalia > Primates > Cheirogaleidae > Mirza > Mirza zaza. Next base: position 48,559 of record VSMD01074913.1, read on the forward strand.
ACTTCCCAGCAGTTTGGATAAGTGGCCTCTTGCCTAGCATTTCAAACCCTTCAACTATTGCAATCTGCCCTCTGAGTCCCAAGTCCAAAGCCACCCGTTCTATGATAACTGTGTCTCTGTTAAAAGAGCACAGATATCAAATGAGTCCAGCCTGCCAACTCTAAGTGGCATCTGTCAGATGCCAGCACTGTGCCGGAAGTTGGAGTACGATAACAAACAGGGAATGGTTCCTGTCTGGAGTTGTTAACAATCTAGGCTTAGGGCCAACAGTCCTTGTCTATGGCCTCAGGGTCATCAGAGGTCCCTGAAAAGCAACGTGTACTCTGGCCATTTTCAACCACAGAATTGATTTTGCGGTTTGGGGTTTTGTGTTTGTTTTTTTGTTTGTCGGTATGTCCGTTTAGCCTCTTTCTTGAAGACATGGCACACACTGTCTGCTTACTAAATAGGATTCAGTGATAATCACTGAGACTGGAGTTTTTACTGACTTCTTTGAAGAATGTTCCACTGTTAAATGAGGGCACTGCCATTTTCATTTCTTTTTTAATCTGTTACACTTTAGAGAAAATACTCATAACAGTAGACTTGTGTTACATGATTAAAATGCTGTAAGTCATTTGATATATTTTCCCCAGATGGGAGATGTAAAATAGGATGTTTGCCCACAAACCTTCTTCCAAAACTTAACAAACAAGTGGGTAGGAAGGAGCAATAGAGTTTGCCAATACTCTGGATGCATTTAGTTCATCTGCTTGCAAAGCATTTCTGTATCTCATTTGTTTTTATATTATCCCAGGGAGAGATTGGCAAATGTGTTATAAAACTCCCACTTTACACATGAAGGAACTGAGGAGAGGTAAGGTCAGAGAGTCTCCCAGGAAGAACAGGTTGTTCTGCGGCAGCGTTGAGCCCGGGGAATGGAAACCTAGCGTGGGCAGGGCGGAACATGTGTGCAGATGGGTCTTTCCAGTTCTGTTTCCAGACCGTGCCCATCCTTTGCTCCGTCTAAGCCGTGGGCTGGGTGGTCTGTGGGGTGCTTGGGCCCACAATCCAGATTTACAGATGGCAAAGCTCTTGCTCATGTTTTCTCCACATTCTGCTCACTTCTGCACCCAGCCCCAAGGGCCCTTAGATCGGTAGGCCTGCTCTTGTCTCTGAGAAGGGCTGTTAGACCCCCAGGGCCATTGCCCCGAGAGATGCTCAGAACCCTGCTCCTAATATCACTCCCAGCGACCCGAAAGGAGGAGAAGCCCAGGAACTCAGAGCTCGTCTACCTTCCTGTGCAAATAAACTCAACAACACACATCTCCATCAAGGCTGGACAAAACACTCACCTGCGGGGGCGGTCCTAGCGGGGCATGGCTATGCCTCCCTCAGGCCTGCCACTGCCACAGACTGACTGCCCTCACTGGGCACTGCCCTCCTGAGCCCTCGGCCCACACCCAGCATCTCTCTGCCCATGGAGGCCACCGGGGAGGGGCAAGTGGAAAGAAAAGGAAAAGAAACAAATCTATCCCTGACCACAGCACACAGCTTCCAGAAGGGAAAATAAACTTAGGTTGTTCGTAGGAAATCACGAAACAAAGGAAGAATTAATTGAAATTATGGTCTCAAAAAAAAAAAAAAGAAGGTCCTACAAATGGTTTTTTTGCTGATTGCTCACCTGGGTTCAGAGACCCAGGAATAAATGACAGATGTGTCACAGTCTGACAGGGTCCTCACTCACAATGCTTCTGCTGCTTAAAATGAAGATGAATACACTTGGCTGTTAATGTAAATCCTCTTTTCCTTCTTGCTTTGCCTTCCGTTGTCATGGGCGTGGGAAGCAGAAGCAGAGCACAGGACCGAGGGCGATTAGTGGTGGCGGAAAGACAGGGCGGCCATCGCAGGCCTAGGCCGGCGACCTTCAGCCCTAGGCCCATGGCTAACCGAGGTCGCCCCACTGCTTTGCCTGTTCCCCAGGACCGGGACAAGGCCAGAACCCCATGGTGGGCCCAAGTCCCATGTGGGTCTAGATCCCATGTGGAAACCAGCTGGGGGATCCCTGGCACCCTGGGTAGGAAAATAAACCACAAATCAACAGCAGGAGATTTGCATTCAAGGAAGGAGATTCTTAGAATAGTTCCCAGTCCCTCTGTAGAAATGAGTGCGTCAAAACCAGATGATTTCATCTGTGCTGATTTCTGGAGGAGGGGGGAGCAGAAAACACATGATGTGGCACATTCTGAGGGGTTTACCAGAGCCCCTTTATCAGTCACCCACCCACATGTCCACGGCTCTTTTTAAAAATTCTGTAAACCCCTTAACAAGTATATAACAAGGGCAACATCAACACTGACTTAATAGCTTCTTTTTAACCCCTTGGATGCTAATGCCACTGTAACCCGCTCTGTGAACAAATTTCAATGATCCCTATTTGTTTTTTTTTATAATCCTCTCCCTTAACTGACTCCTTGACCATCAGAGTTGTTTCCCAGAAATGGCGGATTTTCTGCAAGACAAAGGGGGTGAGATTCCAAGGGCCCCTGGGCAGACTTCTGCCACCAAGCCTCGCCGCCCCTCAGTAACCTGCCTCATGCACTAAATCCTTGTTAATTTCCTTTATTTATTTATTTATTTATTTATTTATTTATTTATTTATTTATTAAAAGCCCGGACTGTCCTAGTCCGTGAAAATTTGAAGCTGCTTCTCGCATTCTCCCAATATCTTATTGGTATTAAAACGTCCTTTCGTCTGTGGCAGTCCTCCTTGTCTCAGCAGTTGGTTATTTTGTGCCACAAGCAAACAGACCTAGGCAGAACCCCCCCTTTTGGTTTCAATAGCACAACTTTCAACACTTCTAAGGACTTTATGAGACAAAACGGGCACATCTCGGGAGGAGCCCCAGTTGCTAGTTTTGCTCAGACGGAGTGTCCAGGACCCGGCTGGCTTCATGTGAGGCTGGATCTGTGTTTTCTTCTCTCCGTTCCAAGCAGCGACCCTGCCTGCGTGCACAGCCCGCCGTGTCTGGAAGGGATTTTGAGGTGCGTTTTCCCTGACCATCCTCACCCTCACACGAACCTTTCCGAGCAAGCATAGCCAAGGAGATTTTAAAAGCACCTCAGTAGAGGAGGCCACATGAACTCCACTCTCCAGGCTATGGTGAGAATGAGCTTTGAAATGGCACAAAGTCCAAGACAGGCCCAGAGCACCATCAACACCGCACAGACCAGCTTGTACCAAGGAAGACACAATCTGAGTGATAGAACCTCTTGTGGTTTATTTGAAGAAGAAGCAACCACATCTTATCTTTCTCAGGGATGTTCAACGGGTGGTGGGCATGGCACCAGGCCACTTTCAGCATTTGGACCTAGACAGTCCTTTGTCGTACTGGATTATTCCACACATTACAGTACATTTGACATCCATGGTCCCCACACCTAGATGTCTGTGCACTTCCATGGCTGTGACAACCCAAACCACCCTCACTCATATCCGGTTTAT
>VSMD01074914.1:0-56559 GCA_008750895.1 Mirza zaza
AAAAAAAAAAAATTAAGAAAAATACACAAAAGATTTTATAACCAAAGGAAGAGGAGAAGCAAGGAGGAGAAGGTGAAGGAGAAAAGAAAAATTCAAAGTGAAGAAATACAGTTTTAACTCATTTCAGCATAGAAAAAGGCTGGAAAGAAATACCTTAGACTTTGAAGGAAGGAATGAGCTGGACAGTTGAGAATTGAGCTTTTAATTTTTATTTTCAACATTTTTCTTTTGCTTAAAATTTACATAATAATCGGTGGACAGTGTGGATCGTGGTGGGGCCGGTTCTCCAGTTCTCCCCCTCCCCTACTTTTCTCCCTCCCTTGGCGACTGTCCCTTGTCCCAGACTCCTTGACATCTCCCTAACACTTCCCTGACCTCGGTGCCCCCAGATTGGCCCCTTTTCCTGTTTTCCCAGCCCCCTGTTTTTCCAGCCCAGCCCCAGTGTGTGTGTGTGTGGGGGGGGGGCCTTGAAGAGCCTGAGGCGCTGCAGCTGAGGAGAGAAAAGTCGACGCCGCCATGGCGATGAGGCAGACTCGGCTCACTTGCTCGGGCCACACGCAGCCCGTGGCTGATTTGGCCTTCGGTGGCATCACGCATATGGGTATTTTTTAATCAGCGCTTGCAAAGATGGTAAACTATGCTACACCAGGGAGATATAGGAGACTGGATTGGAACATTTTGGGGTCATAAAGGTGCTGTTTGGGGTGCAACATTGAATAAGGATGCCACCAAAGCAGCTACAGCAGCTCCAGATTTCACAGCCAAAGTGTGGGATGCGGTCTCAGGAGATGAACTGATGACCCTGGCTCATAAACACATTGTCAAGAGTGTGGATTTCATACAGGATAGTAATTATTTGTTAACCGGGGGACAGGATAAACTATTACGCATATATGACTTGAACAAACCTGAAGCAGAACCTAGGGAAATTAGTGGTCACACCTCTCGTATTAAAAAGGCTCTATGGTGCAGTGAGGATAAACATTCTTTCAGCTGACAATGAAACTGTTCGCCTTTGGGATCATGCTACTATGACAGAAGTGAAATCTCTAAATTTTAATATGTCTGTTAGTAGTATGGAATATATTCCTGAGGGAGAGATTTTGGTTATAACTTATAGACTATCTATTGCTTTTCATAGTGCAGTAAGTCTGGACCCAATTAAATCCTTTGAAGCTCCTGCAACCATCAATTTTTTTTTCTTTTTTTTTTTTTTTTTGAGACAGAGTCTCACTTTATTGCCCAGGCTAGAGTGAGTGCCGTGGCGTCAGCCTAGCTCACAGCAACCTCAAACTCCTGGGCTCCAGCAATCCTGCTGCCTCAGCCTCCCACGTAGCTGGGACTACAGGCATGTGCCACCATGCCCGGCTAATTTTTTCTATATATATTAGTTGGCCAATTAATTTCTTTCTATTTATAGTAGAGATGGGGTCTCACTCTTGCTCAGGCTGGTCTCGAACTCCTGAGCTCAAACGATCCGCCCACCTCGGCTTCCCAGAAAGCTAGGATTACAGGCATGAGCCACTGCGCCCAGCCTGCAACCATCAATTCTGCATCTCTTCATCCTGAGAAAGAATTTCTTGTTGCAGGTGGTGAAGATTTTAGACTTTATGATTATAATAGTGGGGAAGAATTAGAATCCTACAAAGGACACTTTGGTCCTATTCACTGTGTGAGATTTACTCCTGATGGAGAACTCTATGTCAGTGGTACTGAAGATGGAACATTGAGACTATGGCAGACTGTGGTAGGAAAAACATACGGCCTTTGGAAATGTGCGCTTCCTGAAGAAGATAGTGGTGAGTTGGCAAAGCCAAAGATTGGTTTTCCAGAGACAACAGAAGAAGAGCTGGAAGAAACTGCTTCAGAGAATTCAGATTCCATCTATTCTTCAACTCCTGAAGTTAAAACTTGATCATCAAACATATGCCACAGATAGTATACAACTTATGGACTAAAACAACAAAAAGAGAAAAGCATTAGCCTTCCAGAGTTAGTCTCTGCTTAAGACAAATACAGCAGTAAATAATGGGGAATATGAATTAGATCCAGTGCTGGAGCAACTAACTTGGTGTTACCTGTAAGTGAAAACTCAAGAGCAGATGAAGACAGGTGGAATTATGCTCCTGTAGTATGATGGGCTGGTTTTTAAAAATGAATAGGTGCAAGCCAACAACCAATTTCTCTTATTACAATTAGATTTCTCGTAGCTGTTTATGAAAAATATATTGGCTTATTATTCTGACTTTTCCATTACAGCAGAATGCCTTTTTTTTTTTTTTTTGCCTTAGTCATAAAGAAGAGGGAATTCATGATTAAGTAACTGGTTTAATTTCTCTTTCATTGTACACTGCTTCTGAACATCTAATTGTTGTTTGGTTTTCTTTTTTGAGACAGAGTCTCCCTTTGTTGCCCAGGCTAGAGTGAGTGCCATGGCGTCAGCCTAGCTCACAGCAACCTCACACTCCTGGGCTCAAGCAATCCTCCTGCCTCAGCCTTCCGAGTAGCTGGGACTACAGGCATGCACCACCATGCCCGGCTAATTTTTTCTATATATATATGTTAGCTGGCCAATTAATTTCTTTCTATTTTTAGTAGAGATGGGGTCTCCCTCTTGCTCAGGCTGGTTTTAAACTCCTGACCTCGAGCAATCCGCCCACCTAAGCCTCCCAGAGTGCGAAGATTACAGGGGTGAGCCACCCCACCCAGCCTAATTGTTTTTAGTTGTCTAAATAAAATGCCTCTAAAACAACAACAAAAAATTTACATAATAATCATGTCATTTAACAAATATAGGAGTCCACTTTCTCAAGGCTTCTTGGGCTTGACTTCGGGTAGAAGTTTTAAAAAATAAAAAATAAAAAGCCAAATAGATTTAAACATGCACCTAAAATATGGATAAACACCCACTCCATCTGAGTAAGCCTGAGAAACGTAATCTGCAACTTGTCAGAGGCCTGGCATAGGCTCATCTCCTGTGGCTAACTACTGTTGGTCAGGAGGCTGAACCACATCCTCAACTCCAGACCAGAGCAGTCATGCTCACCGCACAGACACCTGGTCTCTTTGACTACTCAGATTGAAGGCTGCTTAAGGCTTGCTATGCAATAAACACTTCATACAGAACACAGGTTTTGGAAAATGTTTCTGATTAGCTCATGGATGGATGCTTTCAATGTACCTAACCCTGTAAGGTGCCCTCCACAGAGATTTATTTGTGGCTGCAGATCCACCTCACCCAGCCCTCTTTCCTTTCAACCCACTAGAACTAAGCAAGAGAGAGCTCTGTGAATGGATCTACAGTTGCTAACTGGCTGATGAAATGTCCTCTCTTCCTGGGCTCAGGTGACAGAAATGAAGCAATGTGGCCATATAGGAGAGAGAACAAAACTGGCCCAGGCTTTCATCTCACCACAGGACAAGAATAATATCTCACAGTCCCATCCACGTGGCCTCACAGTGTGGCCCTATCACTTAAAATGAACATTTTATCTTCCTACTTAAAAAGGAAAAAAAAATAAGTTAAACAGGAATTACCATATGATCCGGCAATTCTACTTCTAGGTATATAACCAGAAGACTTGAAGCAGGGACCTAGATGCTTGTATACCCATGTTCATGCAGCAATTATTCACAACAGCTAAACAATGGAAGCAAGCCAAATGTCTATCAACAGATGAATGCATAAACAAAATATGTTACATGTGGTGGAAGCAAGCCAAATGTCTATCAACAGTTGAATGCATAAACAAAATATGTTATATGTGGTGGAATATTATTCAGCCATAAAAAGGAATAAAATTAGACATTGGCTGGGCAAGGTAATCCTGTAATCCTAGCACTCTGGGAGCCCAAGGTGGGAGGATCGCTTGAGGTCAGGAGTTTAAGACCAGCCTGAGCAAGAGCAAGATCCTGTCTCTACTAAAAATAGAAAAATTAGCCAGGCATAGTAGTGCACGCCTGTAGTCCCAGGTACTTGAGAGGCTAAGGCAGTAGGATCGCTTGAGCCCAGGAGTTCGAGGTTGTAGTAAGCCATGAAGATGCCACTGCACTCTAGCCAGGGAGATAAAGCAAGACTCTGACTTCCAAAAAACATAAAATAGACATTGTATGATCTCATTTCTATGAGGTGCCTAGAGGCTCACACCTGTCATCCTAGCACTCTGGGAGGCCCAGGCCGGAGGATTGCTCAAGGTCAGGAGTTCCAAACCAGTCTGAGAAAGAGGGAGACCCCGTCTCTACTATAAATAGAAAGAAATTAATTGGCCAACTAATATATATAGAAAAAAAATAGCCGGGCATGGTGGCGCATGCCTGTAGTCCCAGCTACTCGGGAGGCTGAGGCAGCAGGATTGCTTGAGCCCAGGAGTTTGAGGTTGCTGTGAGCTAGGCTGACGCCATGGCACTCACTCTAGCCTGGGCAACAAAGCGAGATTCCGTCTCAAAAAAAAAAAAAAAAAAGGAGAATAAAGGTTACAGGGAGCTGAGGGGAGGGGAGAATGGAGAGTTATTTTTTAATGAGTATGAAGTTGGCCGGGCGCGGTGGCTCACGCCTGTAATCCTAGCTCTTTGGGAGGCCGAGGTGGGTGGATCGTTTGAGCTCAGGAGTTCGAGACCAGCCTGAGCAAGAGCGAGACCCCATCTCTACTATAAATAGAAAGAAATTAATTGGCCAACTAAAATATATATAGAAAAAATTAGCCGGGCATGGTGGCACATGCCTGTAGTCCCAGCTACTTGGGAGGCTGAGGCAGCAGGATTGCTGGAGCCCAGGAGTTTGAGGTTGCTGTGAGCTAGGCTGATGCCATAGCACTCACTCTAGCCTGGGCAATAAAGTGAGACTCTGTCTCAAAAAAAAAAAAAAAAATGAGTATGAAGTTTCCATTTGGGAAGTTGAAAAAGTTCTGGAGATGAATGGTGGTGATGGTTGCACAACATTGTGAAGGTATTTAATGCCACAGAATTGTACATTTAAAAGTGGTTAAGATGGTGAATTTGATGTCATGTATGTTTGCCCATAATGAAAAATGCATAAATACACACACATATATAAATATAAAAGGGTGTTTCCTCACAAGCACACAACTCTTACAAAGACACAGGCAGATGAAGGAAATGCCAATGACCAGCCACATTCCTGAACCATAGCAAGTGGTCATTTTCTAGAAAACAGCCCATGAAAGGAAACCGTCTCACATTAACAATGGGGAAACTGGACAGCCAGTGATAAGGTTATTACTAACAAGCATTTTATGTCTTGATTAGATTCAGTCCGTTTGACCAATTTTGTTGACAAGAGATTTATTTGGCTGTTTGCAACCTTTTTGCCATTAAGGAAGCAAAATCTTTAAAATCAGAGATTTCTCATTCCAGCCACCGCCTTTGGTTATGGCCCAGAGAAAGCACTTTTAAGCACGGACATGCCAGTCAAATGACTGCGAATGGGCAGAGGTCTTCAAACACAGCCTCCAGTCCCTCCACAACACCAGTGATTCCACAGCCACTTAGTTGCAAACAACCCGATAGGGAAAATGGCCGGTGCAGGAACGAGGCCGCTTGCCGCCTCCCCATTGCTCTGCATCTCTGCAGGCCAGCACTGCACGTGGCCAGTTGGAGGGCACGCTGCTGGGGCAGGGCCCGCAGCAGAGAGCAGCCTGAGGCCCCGCATGCTGGAATGCCCCCAGGCCCGTGTGCTGCTGCCTGTTTCAGGCCACGCTGCTTGCGTGATCCTGATTGGGTAACTTTTGAATCCCATTGTTGTTGATTGGATGTTAAAGCTTGTAGTTGATTGGATGCTTTCTGAGCAAGGGTATAAAAGCAGAAGGAGAACAAGGAAAGGGGGCACAAGGGGCAGAAGATCAGTAGATGTGAAGAGAGCTGTAACACTAGGTGTGCTGACCCTGCTGTGGAAGAATAAAGGCTGTTCTCTGACTCTTTGTGTGCCGCTTAGTTCTTTCCCCGGTCAAGAGCTGTAACACTAGCTGTACACATTGCCGCAACACCTCAAATGGGAAGTGAGTTTGCTCCAGAACTATCAGGCTACCTACTGGTCTAAACCATGCCAAAAAAGACAGATCAGAAAACCCGACAACTGAGGTTGAGAACAACACATGGTCAGTACCACTGCCCTGGTCATGTGTCATCTTAAGACTAAGCTGATAACAAGCAGGGAAATGCTATATTCAAAGGGCATGCATGATAGGACATCCCACAAGACACATGCTCTGGACTCTTTAGAAAGTCAACACCCTTAAGGGAAAAAAAAACAGTTTGGGAAAATTATTCTACATTAAAAGAGTCTAAAGAGAAATAACAAGGCCGGGCGCAGTGGCTCACGCCTATAATCCTAGTACTCTGGGGGGCCGAGGCAGGAGGATCTCTCAAGATCAGGAGTTCAAAACCAGCCTGAGCAAGACTGAGACTCCGTCTCTACTAAAAATAGAAAGAAATTAATTGGCCAACTATATAGAAAAAATTAGCTGGGCATGGTGGCACATGCCTGTAGTCCCGGCTACTCAGAAGGCTGAAGCAGAAGGATTGCTTGAGCCCAGAAGTCTGAGGTTGCTGTGAGCTAGGCTGACGCCACAGCACTCTAACCCAGGCAAAATAGTGAGACTCCGTCTCAAAATAAATAAATAAATAAACAAACAAACAAATGAAGTCAGTGAAATCTAATCAGACCTTGGTTTGTAAAACAATAACTACTACTATAAAAGACAATCTTGGAATAGGGAAATTTGGCTACAAATTAGATATTAGATGATAGGAAATTATTATTAATTTTCTTTTTTTTTTGTTTGTTTGTTTTTTTTGTTTGTTTGAGACAGAGACTTGCTTTGTTGCCCAGGCTAGAGTAAGTGCCATGGCGTCAGCCTAGCTCACAGCAACCTCAAACTCCTGGGCTCAAGCGATCCTGCTGCCTCAGCCTCCCGAGTAGCTGGGACTACAGGCATGCACCACAATGCCCAGCTATTTTTTTTCTATATATATCTTAGTTGGCCAATTAATTTCTTTCTATTTATAGTAGAGACAGGGTCTCATTCTTGCTCAGGCTGGTTTTGAACTCCTGACCTCGAGCAAATTGCCCGCCTCTGCCTCTCAGAGTACTAGGATTACAGGCATGAGCCACCGCGCCCAGCCATTAATTTTCTTACTGATGTACTGAACTGTCACCATGCCTATAATTTATTTTCAGATAATTCAACAATCACATGTAGTTTCACACATGTGCACACACGAAGGGCAAGAGAAAACTATTAAGTTAGAATGGTTACAACTGTCAGTGCTAGGAGAGGATATACAGGATATTGTATGCATGTAAATGTTATCCTAACTGTGATAACATTTTCTTAATTATGAAAATCAAGAAAGAAAGCAAGTATAGTGGCTCATGCCAGCACTTTAGGAGGCCAAGGCAGGAGGATCACAGTGGCTGGGATTTCAAGCCTGGATAATGTATTGAGACCCTGGCCCTATAAAAAATAAACTGTTAGCTAGACATGTGGCATGTGCCTGTAATCCCAGGTACATGGGAGGCTGAAATGGAAGGATCGCTTGAGCCCAAGAGTTTGAGGCTACAGTGAGCTATCATGGGGCACTTCACTCCAGCCTGGATGACAGAATGAGACCCTATCTCAAAAAGAAGAGAGAAAAAAAGAAACAAAACACACTCCCTCCCCTCCCCATAAAAAAAGGGAAAAGTTGTATTTGGCTGTGCTGATCTTTACCAGAAACCACATTATACAACCATGTAACTACTGTTCTCTTCAGAAAGCAAGAGGGCTTGAAGTTAAGTGCCAATCAGAACGCCAGATGCCTCTGAATGCTTCAACCCACTATAATGTTCTGAGCAGAAGGTGTCCTGCAGCTGCTTCAGAGTCATAAACAGGATGTCTTGGCAAGGAAGTGTCTACCAGGGATCACAATAGCTCCCACACCCTCTGGAAATCTGGGGGAGCTTAAGCATAAATGAATCAGCAGCCAGATGACCCAGGCTCTAGCCCCATCCCCAACACTGACTGTGGTGATCTGGGTCAAGACCGAGCCCCTGTGAACCAGGCCTCTCATTCTTTTGCAAAATGGCAGCAACAACCCTTTCCTAGTCCCAGGGTTACTACACTAAAACTACAACACAGGAAACGCATCATTCTCCATCATATGAAAGCAGAAGCATATTTGTTTTGTTTTGTTTGAGATGGGGTCTCACTCTGTCTCCCAGGCTAGAGTGCAATGGTACTGTCATAGCTCACTGAAGCTCCCAGGCTGGAGTGCAATGGTCCTGTCATAGCTCACTGCAGCTCCCAGGCTGGAGTGCAATGGCACTGTCATAGCTCACTGCAGCTCCCAGGCTGGAGTGCAATGGCACTGTCATAGCTCACTGCAGCCTCCAACTCCTGGACTCAAACAATCCCCCTGCCTCAGCCTCACAAAGTGCAGTATTACAGACATAATTCACCACACCCAGCCACAGAAGCGGTTCTTAAAACAACAAGATTTACAAGGCAGAATAAAATGGTTGTAAAAAAAGAACCTAGTGCTTCTTTAGGTTTAAAAAAAAGGAGGCCTGGAGTATCTTTAAGGACTAAGCCCATACATTCTTCACTCTGACAACATTCCTCCCGAAGCCACGCGAAAATCGCCAACACCAGAGACAAGTCACAGATCAATAGCACCAGAACTTACCTTTGCCATAGGCCCTGGCTTTCTTCGGGTTGAGTTTGGGTTTAAGAGGAGCCCCTGGCTTGAGCTTGGCTTTGGGGAACTGGGACAGGTAAGTCATAACCGAGTGCTCGTCCACATCTGGGTGGATAATTTCTTCAGGAGTGATGACCTAGAATGATGGCATGGCGGATGAACACCCGGAACACACTGCTTTTGCTTTGCAACTAAGGACGTTTGTGTAAATGTCTCTTAAACAAGCACTACAAATATTAAGAAACTGAGTCAGCTAAATGAGTCAGGTAAATAAAACTGAGTCAGGTAAATAAAATTACATTAAACCAACACATCAAGATGAGAGTTTTTAACCTGTTAGAGGTGTTCTCCAGCCTCTTTGGAAGCTACGGATCCCTCTCCAGAAAATTCTGCATGTAATTTCCAGAGTTTGTTCCCCCTCCCCCAGTCTACTTACTCCCCAGGTCAAACTTTCCAGAAAGGATACAGAGATAAGCTACAGCAAGTCAGGAAGAAGAAGAAACAAGCACACATGAGATTAGAGCATATTACAAAAAAAGCACCAATTAACTGGCTTTTTCCTTTGCTGTACAGTCATGGATAGCAATACAGATATGGCTATACAGATATGGATATACAGTCATATATATAGATATATATTAGATATTTAGATATTAGATATATCTAATATCTACATATTAGATCATTAGATATTTTGTCTCAATTGATTAGGAGCTATTAAAAAATTACGGAGGGGTTGAATTTTTCCTGACATTCAGTTAGGAGAAGGGTTGGACCCACACCAGACAGGTGACCTCCCTGACTGTGTCACTGCCTCAGTTCCATCACCTGACTCAGCCCTAAACAGCAGGCAAAGTCCTCCCTGCCTCCAACAAAGGTGCTAAGAAGCTGAAGCCCACTTCCTCATATGAACAGAAGACTGTCTCATAAACCAGGCTAACCAAGGGCAATGAACATCAGATGCATCCAACTTCCCTCTCCCTGTGATAAAAATCACCAGAAACCATTCTGATGATTAGCCTGCAGGAACAAAACAGCTACTTTAGTTTGAATAGTCGCCTTCAACGCATTCCACAAAAAGTAGGGTGTGTTGATTTGGCATTTCTTCCGGGCAGCTCCTTCAACAACTTTACCATGCCAACATCACATGAACGTCAAAAGGAGATGGTTTTAGATTCATGTGGAGATGAAAAACATACCACACCACTTCCTGAGGGGTAGATGAGCCAATAAACAGGCCATGTAGCAGAGACATGACTCCAAAACCAAACCAAAGAAATAGGCATGCTTTTCTATTTTCCAAGGAATCCTCTTACAAAATACACAGAACTGAGGTCTGGGCACCAACTCAGACCTTAAGGGAGCCTACAGCAAAGTCATCAATCCCATGGCATTGGCTACCTACAATCAGGGCACTGAATGTGGGACTGACGTTGCTTACTTGTTCGGGGGAGTTTTAGAAGGAAAATACTAGTTTCACTCCCTGCCAGGAAGACTGGACCTCAACTAAGCAATATGCCTACTGCAGATGGTATGCAAGACATATTTGATTTCTGAGTGCTCTTGTTATATTCCTGCGATAGGAATATATAGTTATACATAAATTCTTCCAACAATTTCCATTAATGGTAGGTTATTCTGGTTTATATTTTTTTCTAGGATTATTTTTTAAGATAATGGATTAAAATTACCTATTTTTATATAGATTAAAAAATGGTCAAATACTGGCAATGTCTTATGGCTCAACCTAATAGTTAAGGTCCACATTTGTAGTCTGGGGTTTAAAGATAGTCTTTAAAATATTTGGAGCAGAAATACTAGAAAATTTGCCAGTGTGAGGCAAAGAAGAGAGACAGAAAGATTTTTGGGCTGGGTGCAGTGGTTGCCACCTGTAATCCCACCACGTTGGGAGGGTGACACAGGAGGATCACTTGAGGCTGAGAGTTTGAGGCCCGCCTAAGCAACATAGCGAGACCCCATCTCTACAAAAAGAACTTTTAAAAAAAATTAGCCAGGTGTGGTGGTGTAAGCCTATAGTCCTAGCTAGTTAGGAGCCTGAGGCAGGAGAACTGCTTGAGCCCAGGAGTTTGAGGCTGCAGTGAGCTATGACTGTGCCATTGCACTCCAGCCTGGGAAACAGAGTGACATAACCCTGTTGCAACAAAAAAAAAAAAAAAAAGATTTTTTTGGATGATCTACAAGCACCTAAGTCAATGAGAACCTATTATTATGGGTATAATGTGGAAGATGGGAGTACACCACAGGCAGTGCTCTTTGAAGTTCAATGCCAAGGTCAGAAGACCTGCCTGACCCAGAAAGACAACCACAGAGTGACAGAACAAGCTAGTGGGAGGGGGCAGCCCGAGGGACACGGCACGCTCGCATGTACCTGTGGCACACCCAGCCAGTCGTCTGCTTGCTGCATGGCTTCTCGTGCATTGACCACAGGCTTCCGTGGGTCCCAGGACTCCCAGTCTGGGCACAGACCTGTCAACACAATACAAAGGGTGTTTTTAGCATTAGCTGCCCAAACAGATTATAGGAAGCCAAGTGCCTAGACCAAACCTGTTTGGTCTCTTAATTCAGAGAATAATTCCTGCCAAAAATCTCAGTGAGTTATTTATTGAATGGGCAGAAAGTCTCCCAGATGAGCATGCTGGGTGGAAGCTGTCCTACATTAGCTGAGACTTCTCCTTGAGGTGCCATCTTTTTGCAGTAAGATAGGGATTATCCATTCTTGAAAAGTGTGGTATTAACAAATAAATAAAGCTTATAAAAATCCTAGTATCTTTTTATAGCAGAAATGTTTTTGACCCTATTCCAGGATTTATCTAAAAAGACTAGACTAGCATTCTGTGTGATACAAAAATCTACTTGCTCAAAGGCACAAACTTAGAATTCTCTTAAGAGTCCTGGTAAGCACAAGAAGTACAGAACTGGAGTAAAAATTCCCAGGTTGAAATTGGAAAGAAGTATCCTAAAATGTGTCTTTAGATGAAAATAAGGAAGAGGAACTAGGAAATCAACTACTGCTGTACTTTGAATTATTTCTAGACGACGCCTACTTATCAGCTCTCAAGGAAGAATGAGGCCTTGAGCCAGCTCCTTCCCTACCTAACTGACAATAACTTAAGCATGTTAAGAAGCACTAGCTTACTAAACACTAATGTGCCCAGCACACACAGAACGCCCTGCAAATGGAAACATGATTGTTGGAGCAGTGTCTTTAACATGGAGCACTTCACAGATTTATGTGTCACCCTTGCACAGTGGCCGCTGGATCTTCTCTGCATCCTTCTGATTTTAGTGTATGTGCTGCCGAAGCGAGCATTAGAGTAGATTTCTTAAATTAAAATTAATTTTAGGGGGTGTGTATAAGCACTGGCTCTGGTTTTCCCATTGAATGTGTACCAGCAAACTCTACCCATCAATCTAAACCCCCAGGGAGGATAATTACAACCTTGATGTATACTTGACCACTCAGAAAAGAGGGGCCCAGCAAGGGTAGCAGAGGCTCCAAGTGGATCCTGACCAAGCACTATCTCACAGCAATGCAGAAAGAAAATGGAGCAAAAAGCCATATATAGTCAAACCAGTGGTAATAAAAACGGGTACTTTCCACTCCATGGAAGTTTTTAGATTTTCATGCCAAGCCACCTAACAGGGCCATATGTTTCTCCAAAGCCAATGGGAAACTAGGCACCAATGTGGGAAGACACAGGGCTTTGGAGTCTGGAAGGTAAACCCCAAGGCCTGCTCCAAGCAGCTAGGCCTTCATTGGGAATTTAGATAAATGACTGAATTCAATACTCACACACGTCTATGGATATACCTGGAAGACCTGCCCTTCGAAGGGTAAACAGAGCCATTTTTAGTTCCATTAGCTATCTTACAATGGGCTAACACCAGGAGAAATATGCCAGTCACGGCAAAGCCATGTCCCCATTGAAAACCAAGATGTTTATGCCCCAACACCAGGCTCCAGGAGAGACAGTTTAGCCGTGGGGACTTGCCTGGAGCACAGCTGTCTACCAGGGCTCCCAAGGCTTTGCCGTCTTGCCAGTTCTGGTTGAAGTTGGTGATGGGCAGGTAGGGGATCTTGTTCTGAATCCATCCCAGCAGTCTCTGCTTTGGTGTCTGCTTCTTGGAATCGTCATCCCCTTCATCCTCCCACACGGGCATGGAGATAGAGTAGTGGAGGATCAGCGTCCACACCAGGCCTAGGATGAGCTTCAGGTTCCCATCCACGATGGCTTTGCTGTCTAGGGAGAGAGGTACAGGCTCGGTCACTCCTTTGGGTTACTCAAGTGGGAGTCACCCTGCATGCAAAAAGTGAATGGAGTCCTCATCTACGAGAGAACCATACTGAGACATGCAGGAGCGAGAGGATGCGAGGCTGGAGTTTGTTTCAAGATATTAAGAACACTTGAGGACAACAAAAGATGAAATTTGACTCCAAAATGTCGTCGACGGGTGTCACCAGATCACAGGTACACAAGAATGCATTATACGTGCCATCTCTTCCTCTGTGCATGCTTAAAATTTTCAACAAAAAGGGTTTTAATAACTTAAAGAAATCATTTCAGAAATATAGACAATAAAAAGGGGTGACTTCATCTCCAGAGGTAACCACCTGCTAACCCAGTGGTGTATATAGTCTGCTGTATTGTGCATTTGCATACATGCATTTGTATGTGTTTGCTGCCTGAATTTATATCATACAAAACAACCAGTCTAAAACATTTTCTTTTCTCTAATCATTATGTCCTAGGCATCTTCTTTTCTCAATAAGCTGCTCCTGTCTACATTCCCAACTATGAGTTTAAGAGGCCAGTTTCCCCTCAAATCTCACCAACGCTGGGCATTATCAATCATTTTCATCTTTGCTCATCTGATGAGTCAGTCACTCATAAGAGTGACTCTAGCCTCACTCTACAACAAAGTGAGACTCTGTCAAGAAAGAAAGAAAAGAAAGAAAGGAAAGGGAAAGGGAAAGGGAAAGGGAAAGGGAAAGGGAAAGGGAAAGGGAAAGGGAAAGGGGAAGGGAAAGGGGAAGGAAAGGAAAGGAAAGGAAAGGAAAGGAAAGGAAAGGAAAGGAAAGGAAAGGAAAGAAGCCATCAACGGTCAAGCTAGCACAACAGGGCAAAGCGTCACAGGAGAAGGGACCAGCCTAAGTGGTGGCCAGTCCTCCCTCACTGAACAGAATACGCCATCCCTAACCAGCACCTCCCAGGAACCTCACTGCCATTGTTTCGCTTTCTCCTGTCTGTGGCTTCTCTGCAGCTTTCCATCATCTTTCCAGCTTCCACCTGCACCCATAAAGATTCAAGCGTTATCTTCAAGATCTCTCTCTCTCTCTCTCTCTCTCTCTCTCTCTCTCTCTCAACATTTCTCTGCATCTACAGCCACTCCCATTCTACCAGAACTCCAAGCTGAAAATACCAGAACTGTCTTCAACTCCTCTTTCAAATGCCAGGTATAGCTTCCACAGTGACAGTTCTATCCCTACCTAAATCTTTCGGCAAATCATTTTCAACACCCTCCGCCAATAAATACGTGGCCCCTCCTCTCCTCTCTCAGAGTCTTCATTGGCCAAGAAGTTGAATCACTGCTCACATAACCCCAGAACCATCTTTCTTGTCGGGTACCCCTGAGCTTCCAAATTCACCAAGCTCCCTGCTTCCCGCAGTCAAACAGTATACAGCACCTTTGGAACCTGCACCGCCCAGCGGCTTCCCGCCCTTGTTGCCTCTACACACCATACCCCATATTCCGGGCTCAACAGCTCTCCGTTCCGGGACTATACCCTGCTTTGAACTGCTGGACCTCTCCATGTGTTCTGTATCCCTGTGACAGGAAGACCCTTCCCCAGCCCTCCTGTCAACAACCCTGGATCACTACGCAAGCGCCAGACCCCACCACTGGGGACACCTCTCACTCCGTGCATGTGACTGAGGCGGGAACCCTCCCTGAGGAGAAGGGCTATCTGCTCCTCAGCCTCCCACCCCTACCCAGGAACTATGAGCACCTGTAGGGGAGTAACTGAGCCATCTGCATCTTAAGAGTCCCCCACACCCCACCAGCCACCCAAATGCTGGTTAAACATACACCAAACTGCACTTAATGAAACCTAACTCAAACCACATGAAAAACATATGCACATGCTGATAAGGAGTGTGTGGGATGCCACTCAAAACTAAAACAGTGAGGGCTTTTTTATTTTTAATTAACTTGATTATTGTTACTCCCTCTTGCAACAGAAAACCTGCTTTAAAAGCCTACACTCAGGCTGGGCGTGGTGGCTCACGCCTGTAATCCCAGCACTCTGGGAGGCCGAGGCGGGAGGATCGTTGGAGCTCAGGAGTTTGAGACCAGCCTGAGCAAGAGCAAGACCCCGTCTCTACTAAAAATAGGAAAAAATTAGCTGGACAACCAAAAACATATAGAAAAAATTAGCTGGGCATGGTGGCACATGTCTGTAGTCTCAGCAACTTGGGAGGCTGAGGCAGAAGGATTGCTTCAGCTCAAGAGTTTGAGGTTGCTGTGAGCTAGGCTGACGCCACGGCACTCTAGCCCAGGCAACAGAGTGAGACTCTGTCTCAGGGGGAAGAAAATTCAAGCAATCCTCACCCAAAGTTAAGGTTCCCAGGGATTTTCTATGTAATGAATTGTTTAACTAGTAACTTTCAAGTAAGACATAAGGCCCAGAGAAAAATGAAAATGCAGTCCTCTTTGTCCAAAAATTAAGGGTTGCAAGATGGCAATAGCAGAGCATTAAACCAATGAGAGGGCCCTTCTGAGCACACAGGACATCTGACCATGAAGCTAGCCCTGCTTCTGAGGTCCAGCAGTCAATCAAGCATCAGTGGTCTGCATAAAACCCTGGACCATGCCTAGAACTCAGATAGCTGAGGAATTCATCCCATGAGACCAGACATTTCTCCAGCTGAAAGTCCTCAACTGTGACTGAATTTTTTGGATTAAATGTCCTGTTATGTGATTATCTTTGAAGTGCTATTGATTACAGAGTTACCACATACTGATCATTAGAAATTTCAGATCAAACAATTTTCCATGCCTGTTTCCTTCATTCAAGATATAGGGAGAAGAGAATTCCTCAAAACGGTGAAGGAGGAGGCCCCAGGCGCGGTGGCTCACACCTGTAATCTGGGAGGCCGAGGCAAGTGGATCGTTCAAGGTCAGGAGTTCGAAACCAGCCTGAGCAAGAGCAAGACCCCGTCTCTACTAAAAATAGAAAGAAATTAATTGGCCAACTAAAAATATATATAGAAAAAATTAGCCGGGCATGGTGGCGCATGCCTATAGTCCCAGCTACTTGGGAGGCTGAGACAGAAGGATTGCTTGAGCCCAGGAGTTTGAGGTTGCTGTGAGCTAGGTTGATGCCATGGTACTCTAGCCCAGGCAACACAGTGAGACCCTAAAAAAAAAAAAAAAAAAAAAAGGTGAAGGCGGGATAAACAGTAAAGTGTGTATACGCCACCATCAGGGTAACGTCCGTAGCCTAGCACCCTCCAGGCACTGATCTCTTATGATCTCTTACACCACGAGGTTTTTGAACAAGCTAGCAAGTCTCACTCAGCCACAGGCATCCAGTCTGCAAAACTCAAACTTTCCCAAGTTGTACATTAAATGCTTTTCAAAAGCAAACTTTAATTCATAAATCAAAACATGAAACCAGTTCACTCTATTTTTACCCAGCTTATATATGTTAGTCTAAAGCAATGAGACACAAGTCTTTTTTTTTTTTTTTTTTTTTTTTGAGACATAGTCTCGCTCTGTTGCCCAGGCTATAGTGAGTGCTGTGGCGTCAGCCTAGCTCACAGCAACCTCAAACTCCTGGGCTCAAGCAATCCTGCTGCCTCAGCCTTCCGAGTAGCTGGGACTACAGGCATGCGCCACCATGCCCAGCTAATTTTTTCTATATATATTAGTTGGCCAATTAATTTTTTTCTATTTATAGTAGAGATGGGGTCCCACTCTTGCTCAGGCTGGTTTCGAACTCCTGACCTCGAGCAATCCGCCTGCCTTGGCCTCCCAGAGTGCGAGGATTACAGGCGTGAGCCACCATGCCCGGCCGACACAAGTCTTTTTCACAAAGACTTTGGGGGAAATATGACCCAGGTAAAGTCTGAACCAAATTTATGAAAAATACGATGCCCAGAACTTCTGTTTCGAATGAATCCAAGGTACGTGTCCAAACGGGAGAGCCCCCATTATGGTCTCATTGGGATAAATGATACCTTCATTCTGCTATTTTAAGTAGCTAGAGGGAGGGCAGTCCTCATTTCAAAAGTGATTTTGACAGGTGAAGGTTCAAATGCTCTACCAAATTCTTGGAACAGTAAAGAGATGGAGACTTGCCCAAAAGACCTCCCCAGTTCCCATCCATATGAAATAGGAGACTCTCCCATGCCTTGAAAATGAAACACTATAAGGCATCATAGAGTCAACGTCTGACCATCACAGATTAGAGAATTTTCAAACTTGAGTGTGCTCTGCAACGCTGACGCCGAATGCAAACATGGAACAAATGTAAAAGGAGGAGAACGCCAGATTAGCTGGAAGCAGGAGAGAATTGCTGGGGGGTGGAGGGGCTCTTTCAGGAATAAAATAAACCAACACCCACTATGCCCTAACAGCATCCTAGAATCTGCTTGGATTTTAGTGGGTTGGAATCTGGCCATGGGCTTCTCCTCCCCAAATCCAGCCAATCACAACTCCCGCATAACTAGTTCTGGCTCTGGACAACACTGACCCTCAAACCACAAACATTTTCTCAAACTACTTAAAACTATCCAATGTTGCTTATAAGTGAGAGTAGTGAGTTTTTTTCTTTTTTCCCCCCATAGCTAGAAAGTTAATTTGAGCTACTGCAAATTCTGGGATGGAATGTTTTTGCATCATTTCAGTGCATCGATTCTCTATCCCTTGTTAAGAGGCATTCTGGAACGGGTGCATTTACGGGGGTTGAAACCAGCTATTTTTAGGCAGTCTTTGTAAGCATCTTGGAAACATCTTTGTGGACAAATTTCCCAGAAGTCAGGGAGATGGTGGCCTTTCACCTCTCTCTACTCACACTAGAAGGAGCCAGATCCACGTAGCTATCCGCATGCCTGCTACGTTCTAGCACTGCACCATTCAGGGAGCTCCTGGAAGTCAATTCTGGCACCTTCTCTCCTGGCTGTTCTCAATTAACCAAGGTGGCAGGGGTGGTGGCCCGTGAGGAGAGGGCTCCCTGCCCTCTCACCTCCATCACCCCTGAGAAGCAAGGTGGCAAAGTGGTCACAAGTTCAGACTCTAGAACCAGCCCCCAGCCCTCTCTCCTCCAGTGTCCCTTCCATATTTCTGCTCTCCTGGGTAAGGACGACAGGCCATCCTTTGGCCACCATGCAGCTGGGTGGCCGGGTCAAAAACAGTCACCAAGTGATAATGCAGCAATCAAGGAGAGATAGGGAAACAAGCTTGGGACAAGTCACCAAGACCACCCTCTGCACTATGACTTGGCCATTTGGGAAATAGAATGGCACATACTCGCTCCCTGCCCTCTCATCTCCATACCCCCTGAGATGCAGCGTGGCAAAGTGGCTGCAAGTACAGGCTCTGGAACCAGCAGCTCAATTAAATATATCACTTTGAACAATCCCTCCACCCTCTCTGAACCTTATTGTTCTCCATCTACCAAATGGAATGACCACGGTGAACAACTTGCAGGGTTGCTGTAAGGAGTAGGTAGGTAAGAGACCGCCAAGAGTTGAGCACAGCGCCACTTGCACAGCAGGCTGCTTAATAAATGTTCCCTCCTTGCCAGCACCTACTGTGTGCCAAACACTCTCCCTAGGGCCGGAAGCCCAGAAGCCATAACCCAAGTGCTGTGTTTAAGTAAGAGAGGAGAGGAAGAAGCACCTTGTGAATTAACAGAGGATTGAAATGTTCAATTTGTCACCTCTCTGAGGCCAATAATTCATTAGGAGGGCCATGAGCACAGCCTCCAACGGCCCTGCTCTGCTGCTCCAAGGGGAGGCTGGCTCATGATGCTGCAGTGACCTAAGACATGTAGGTCTCTGCAAGGGGGACCCTTAGGAGAACAACATGGCCTGAGACACTGCCCCCTCTAATAGAGGCAACAAGAACCACCCAGGAACCGAACCATTGATATTTTATCAGACGTTTCTGAAAGAGAATATGGCACAGAAAGCAGCCATATGAGCCAGGAGGTTGACCCCTCCATGACTTCCCAGCTTCGTGCACCCCTGATCCTTGGCCCCCAGCCCACTTGGCCTAGAGCTCCCCACATCCCTCTCCGGGCCTGGCTAATGCCTCTTCTGCATTCAGTCCCTGAGGCCAGAATAGGCTCCCTGTTAATCACTCCCTGGTGACTCGGGCCCTTCTCTTTCAGGCCACCTACCACAACTGTAGTCAGACAGTCATCTGTGTCACATCTGCCTCCTCTGCCCAAAGTGTCTGCTCTACAAAGACAACCCAGGCCCTGAGTTGTCTTGCTCCCCACTGTCCCCAGAGCTCAGTAAGGGTACAGTGGGTTAGCGTTAAGGCGAGGGCTAGCAGGAGGGGGAGGGCTAGGGCTAGAAAGCAAGAGGGGAGAGCTCAGCGAGGGTGCAGGCTCTGCAGTTCCACACTCTGTCACCTTGGTTTCTGCACTGGGGACTATGCTGGAACACAAGCAGAGCTGCATGGAAGACTAGATGCAACACACACCCCCAGCACTCAGACCCCCCCACACTCAGTTGTCATTAAATGCTGGTATTATCATTACTATTATTCTTTTTTTTTTTAAGGTTTCAAATGTACTTTATTTCTTCAATAATGCCATATTTTAATGGGTACACAGTGATTTTACTTAGCATCAATTATGAGTTGGTTTTGAAACAATTCAGTATTACATCAGCTAGGATGATTACTCCTCTCTCCACTCCTTTGGGGTGACTCTGCCAACAGGGGACAGGCTCCACTGTATTCCAATTTGTGTTGCCACATATGTCCATACAGCAATATAGAAAGTGGCTCCAGTAGCTAATACAGCGTTACCATATTTGTCATGAAAATCAGGTGTTCCTTTCTGGTGGCTCTGCCTTGCCATTGTTTGCTGAATGTTTCGAACTTGTAGACGGCTTAGTGCGTTTTTGGCCAAGGGAAACATCGTGAAGCTGAAGATAGAACTGCGACAACTCCAGCTGCTGCTTGGGTGCCTACTATTATTCTTACCACCACTGAAAAGAATAGGTTGCTCTTATCAAATCTGAAACAAAGAGAACAAAGGCTGGGGGAGGGGCTTAGCAGTTCAATGCAGTGTGACCTGCAGGCTTGTACCTTGGTTGTGAGTTCCTGCGGGTTGTGGCTGCGTAGGTGAGCCTGCAGCAGCGTCTGCAAAGAGCTACAAGGCAACCCTGCGCGCGGAGTTCAGATTACCTGTGTCCAGTCCCCAGGCGGTGGACAGTGCCCACTGACATTCCAAGTCAGTTTTGCAGTCTCTCCATCTGTCTTTTTTCTGAGCCTGAACAAACCACAGCTGAATTGCAGGCCTCAGTTGTCCAAACAAAAGGGCAACCTGAACTAACAGGAGGCAGTTGACCACTCTCCTCAGTTCTTCAGTCAAAACCTGGCCCAGAGGCAACCCATCCTCCCAGACCAGGTGAAGGAGGACCATGTTGGTCAGCTGCCCAAGACCTGGGTCACATTTCCAGCGATGCAACAGTCCTTCCATCCACACAGCACATGACGGACTGGACTGTGCACCTTGGCTCAGGGACCCCAGAGGTCCCTGCTCAGGCCTCAAACCAACTGTGTGGAATAAGGCAGAGCCACACAACCAGTGACTCACAGCCTGGCAACTGATGCTTATCTGTGGCAAAAGCCACTCCCTGGCCACTGAAATCCTTCCTCCCTTCTCCCTCCCAGATACTGCGACTTCCAGCTAGATGGCTCTTCCAGTCTCCCATGGAATTCAGTACTGTGGCTGTCTGAGCAGTGAGTGCAATTGCTCCGACGCCGGACAGCGGGCGTGCCTGCTCCACACGCTCACTTCCTGGACAGCCAGCCTTGACAGCACAGTCACCTGCCCCAAAAGAGGCCAGGCAAGGTGAGGAAAGGACCCTGGATCCTAGAAACAGATGTCCCACCAACCTGAAGACTGAAAAACCCACACTTATACATTCCTTACACAACTGTCTTTGTTATAGCAGCTGAACTATAACAAGAGGATGTTCTGGGCTTTGGAAGACCTGAAGTCGCATGGGCCTATCTCAGCTGCCAAGAGAAAATGAAGACAACAATAAAGTGAGAGTAGACTAGGCCCCTGAGGTCAGCTGGATTTCTGATTTTCTTTCTTGCTCATGAATTACTCAAGAATTACAAAGGAGTTGTTTGAACTAATGTTTATCCATCGCTATGTCAAGGTTCAGTTCCTAGCACTCTGGGAGGCCGAGGCGGGCGGATTGCTCGAGGTCAGGAGTTCGAAACCAGCCTGAGCAAGAGCAAGACCCCGTCTCTACTATAAATAGAAAGGAATTAATTGGCCAACTAAAAAAAAATATATAGAAAAAATTAGCCAGGCATGGTGGTGCATGCCTGTAGTCCCAGCTACTTGGGAGGCTGAGGCACTAGGATTGCTTGAGCCCAGGAGTTTGAGGTTGCTGTGAGCTAGGCTGATGCCACAGCACTCTAGTCTGGGAAACAGAGTAAGACTGTCTCAAAAAAACAAAAGAAAGAAAGAAGGGAAAAAGGAAAGATGCTTCAAAATGGAAAGGTAGTGAGTTCTTAAACTATGATAGGTTTTAGGCCTCACAGTGACAGTTCCCTGCACAAATGCATTCTGATGCTACACCCAGTTCTCCCGGATGACTGGCAGGACAAGGCCCCAGGGGACTCCTGAGCATGAGCGGCAAGCTGAGGAGCCCAAGTCCAGCCATGGGAGGCTCAGGGTAAATCCCAGAGTGAGCTCACGAGGCCACAGCACAGTGGCAGGCTGTCCCTCGCTCTCAGCTTTTAGCTACAACTGCTCTGCGAACATCTCCAGCTGAAATAATAAATGCTGGCTGTGAACGGAGGTCCTCATGACCTTGTGACTCCAACTCAGTCTGTCGTGTGATGAAGCCACCTCACCTGAAATGCAGCTCACTCCGCTGTGAGCGGAGCCAGGCCCACATGTGCAGCCCACAGGGAAGGAGCGAGGGCAGGAGGAACCACGCCTGGGAAGGACTCCTAAACATCTCTTCTCCTTAGATCAACGGCAACCAAAATACGACGGCACCACTCCCCCAGGCCCCGTGACGGACTTGCATCAGTGCACATAACTCTCCCAAACGACCCTATGAGGGTGGCCTTTATGGTTAACCCCATTTTACAGATGAGATCACAGAGGCCCACAGGGGTGAAGCCAATTGCCAAAGTGACACAGAGGGAGAGCCTAGATATAAACTCAGTTCTCTCTATTGCCAGAGTCCAAACTCTTCCCCTCGCTACTTCTCTGAATCTACATCTTGTCCCAAAAGCCTGAGGAGGTGAATCCAGTTATGACTCTCATTTTGCAGATGAGGAGACAGAGTCAAGGGAAATGATCCACCCACAATCCCACAGCTAGAGCGTGGCCATGCTTGGAGGTGAGCCAGGCTTCTTTGCCCCCCAGACAGGGCCTCTGAACTTCTCACTGCCCCATCATTCCCACAATCCCTAACCTGGCCAGGGTCTAGGGGAAACCATGGCAGGCAGGCAGCACGGGGAGTCCGCACAAGGCATGGGCGCACAAATGACTCAGAGGGGGATCATTCTAGTGCCCTCCTCTCAACCATGATTTACTCAGCCTCCACTGCACCCTGGGGTGCAGCAGCGGGGTTCTAATGATCACAGCCCCACCCCCATCCAGGAGGCCCTGTGCATGCTTCATTGCTTGGCACAGCAACTGTCCTCCACTAACTCCTTGGAAAAACCAGAGAATTTGGAAGAAGATGCACTTTTACCCCTATTTATCCAAATCTATTAGCCTGTGTTTTCTCTGGAAAACCGATATTAGGGTTACCCATATATTACTTGAAAACTCAATTTATTCTATTTTTCTGTTCTCATATTCAACACATATTTCCTAATTGCCTACTGAGTTCCAGCCCCTGTGCTGAATACCAATTATACTTTTAAATAAGAATAAGTTAAATTGGCTTTAAAATGCTCTAACAAGGGGACAACAACATTAGTATAATGAAAACTGGTGTTGCCACAGGGCGAGACATTAAAGGCCTTTCAAGAGAAGAAAGGAGGGAAATTGGTTTTTTTGTCCAAAACTAGGCTATGTTTGGGGGGGGGAGGCGCCTTTTATAATTAAAAGTAAAAGCTAACAATAATAATAATGAATAGGGTGGGTATTCATCCTTTAACTGCAAACTTGTAAAAGTTGAGCCTTGTTACAAAACCAGATCCAGGTGGCTCCTTTGATTTGAAAGGGGAGAAATTAGTTTGTTTTCCCCGTAACTCACCTCATGTTACAACTCACATAAGCCTGTCATAGAGATGGCAGCCTGCCCAAAGATTGTGAAGTCATAAAAGGAACAAAACTCCCAATTTAAACTCTTGAATAGGAACCAAGCTGAGGGAAACTCCAAATAATTTATATCTGCTGGCTCTCTCCATCAGCAGCAGAAAGCGGGTGAGGCGGGAGGAAGGGAAACTCTTTCTCTGCCTTACCTCTACCCACACCTTTTGGATGGCTCCTCTTCCGGGCCAGATCTTTAAGTCAATTGACGGCTCAAATCTGTGCCCCCAAATTTGGACCTTTCAACCCATGATTACATGCGCAGGCTTCTGAACACACATCCCACCTGACCCCAGCAGAGATCTCTGCACAGAACTCTCTCAGCCCACCAACCGGCCTCCTTCTTGTGGGTGGAATTCCACACCATCGACACCCAGCAGCAAGCACCGGCACAGGCATAGGACTGAACCCACGCTGCACAGGGCAGGTCACTTGCTGAAATGACTGGTGGCCAAATGACCCAGGGGTCAGAGACATTAAGTCAATCAGTGGTGGGGGAGCTAAAAGCTCAGCAGCCCTGCCTGGGCCGAGAGAACCCCAGTCCAGCTCCCAAGCACCTGGAATGGCCAGCTGTGCAACAGGGGTGGGGGCAATCCCCGTTCCCCATCTCCTCATCTGCAAAATTCGGGTCACAGCTGGACTCCCTCCTCTCAGGCAGTTGTGACAAGAAGTAATCAAGCAATCAACACACTGCCTGCTGAGGGTTCCATCGTATCCATGGGGACTACTAGCATCACTACTGTAACATTATAAACATACACAAGGTTGGGGCGAACAGTGCCCAATGTGAAAAAGAGTCAATGCCACTCAATTCTGCTAAGAGTCAAATGCCCAGAACTCAGCCTTCCAACACAGATGAGCATTACGTCAGCTAATGACCACAAGAACCGAGGCCCTGATGGGACGTGGGATTAAGGCTGATAGAATCAAGATGTTCTTTGCTTGGTGAGCTGCTGAATGAACTGGCAGTTTGCTAAGATCTGCAGGCCACACCAACTCCTCCAGCAGATTCCTGAGCAGTCTACAGGGGCCAAGCTGGGCCACTGCTGACAGAAAACTAAATGCAAGGTAAATAAATTCAATTTGAAGCACAAAGTATTCAAGTACGTTTCCTAACATGGTTTCTTTTTCAAATGGGAAATGGGAGAGGTTTTAATACCAACCATTACAACAACATAATGGGAGGAGAGGTAAGAGGACTGAAAACAACTTAAATGCCTCCTTGACAATAAATGGCTAAATAAACTTTACATTCAAAGAAGAGAAAACTAGGCTGCTGTGAAAAGAATGAGAAGGATGTGTTTGTTCCAATATGAACAGGCATTTGTGATGTACTAAGGGAACGGGACAACTGGCAGAAAAGTATGGATCATGCAATCCTGATTTTTAAAAGACATGATTCTGCATCTGCATAGAAAGATCTTGAAGGCTGGGCATGGTGGCTCACACCTGTAATCCTAGCAATCTGGGAGGCTGAGGCAGGAGGATCGCTCAAGGTCAGGAGTTCAAGACCAGCCTGAGCAAGAGCAAGAGCAAGACCCCATATCTACTAAAAAAATAGAGAGAAATTAATTGGCCAACTAAAAATATATAGAAAAAATGAGCTGGGCATGGTGGCACAGGCCTGTAGTCCCAACTACTCAGGAGGCTGAGGCAGGAGGATCGCTTGAGCACAGGAGTTTGAGGTTGCTGTGAGCTAGGCTGATGCCGCAGCACTTTAGTCCGGGTAACACAGTGAGAGACTCCGTCTCAAAAAAAGAAAGATCTGGAAGCATGTCCACCAAACTATACTCACTAGCAACCTCTAGTAAGAAAACTAAGGGGCTGATGGTGGAAGACACCCTTCTATTTTTTTTGTTGCTGTGTATCTCCTTCTGTATTGTTTGAATTTTTAAAATTTAAATTACAGGCCACAGTGGCTCACGCCTGTAATCCTAGCACTCTGGAGGCCCAAGTGGGAAGACTGCTTGAGCTCAGGAGTTCCAGACCAGCCTGAGCAAGAACAAGACCCCCCCCTCTACTAAATACAGAAAAATTAGCTGGGTGTGGTGGCACGTGCCTATAGTCCCAGCTACTCAGGAAGCTGAGGCAGGAAGATCACTTGAGCCCAGAAATCTGAGGTTGCTGTGTGCTAGGCTGACGCCACGGCACTCTAGCCCAGGCAACAGAGTAATCCTGTCATAAAAAAAAAAAAATTTAAATTACATGTATTACTTTTATAATTACCATTTACGAACAGCACCAAAAAGAAAGAAAAATAGTAATGTACATACTCAGAACTCTTCATTTTAACAAAACTGCTTGTCAGGATCTATAAGCACTAATGTGAGAAATTAAATCAAATGATAAAAGCAATGTGCATGTATGGTAGGTTTGATTTGAGTAAAAGGGCGCTGGAGGAATCACATAATTAGACTCAACTAAGCATAGAATCTCTCTCAATGAGACAAAAACCACCCAACCATGCAGGTGCTTCCAGGAAGAGGGAAGGGCCCGGGAGGCAGGCAGCCAGTCTCTGTTTACACTGCACATGATGCTCGCCACAGGTGATGGGACCTTTCAGCAAATGGACACCCAGGGACTTTGTGGGTTTGCCTAGTTGTCTTTCTCTTGCTCTCCTTGCTCATCTTTCTCACAGTGGCCATCCAAATTCTTCACCAGACACACCCATGCTGGACAAGGAGTCTCTGAGCCTCAGAAGATGGCCTTTGCCATTCGAAACAGCTTGCAGGAGGAATGGACAGTGTCAAAGATTACACTGCAAGAAGACGGACTCCCCCGCTTGCATTTGGACGTGTATTTCAAAGTAACAACAACAAAAGTCAGCCACACACCTTCGTGACCCGCTCGTGCCCCGCCCCCGCACCCTGAGTGCTTTTGGGAAGCAGAGGCACAACCTCTCTGTTACCTGTGAAGACTGAGGGCCTGGCCCATTGCCATTACCCCACTGAATTCTCACAGCTGCTTTATGAGGTGCCAATGTTAGCTCCATTATCCAGATTAAGAGGACTGATGAACACGTATTAATAAATTAAGCCCTAAAGTCCCACAGCTGATAAGCAGTGGAACAGGAATTCAAACCCAGGCCATCAACTCCAGAATCTGCAGCTGACCCTTCCACCCTGGAGATCCAAACAGGAGTGCAAAGGAAGAAGCCATACATGGACACGAGGTGTGAGTGACAAAGGCTTTAAAAACTGTGAAAAGCCAAGGAGGAAAAAAATTCTGAGGGTTACATCATCCTCCTAAAAGAGATTTATCACCTTGTCCCTGAACTCTGTCCCATGATAAACGGTCGTGGCAGCAAGATAAACAGTCCAAGCACACAGCAGGTCAGTCTCGCTGCTAAAAGGGGAACACATCCTAACATTCCTGAGGCACAATGTCCAAGCTCAGGGCAAGAGAGCGACACAGCACCCCAGCCACCAGCTGCTGCTGTCACTGAAGAACACACTCCATGGCCAGGTGTCTCTGTTACCAGTTCTCCATCTAAACAGTCTGAGCCTGAGTCAGAAGCCGCTTCCCCACTCAGTAAGAACACCAGCTCCAGAGTCCAGATCTCAGGCAGCTCTGCCTGGGGTTGGCACCGGGGAGCAGTTGTCCAGCACCTCTCAGACCACACTCGTAAACCTGGCGCTATACACTTACCACCTGGGCTATTTGCTAACGTTTGTCCTTAAATCAACTCACATTTTCTTTTTTCCTTAGCTTAAGCAATTATGTCTGTGAAATCACGGGTTTGATATACTAGTTGCATTTTTTTTTTTTTTTTTGAGACAGTGTCTCACTTTGTTGCCCCGGCTGGAGTTGAGTGCCGTGGCGTTAGCCTAGCTCACAGCAACCTCGATCTCCTGGGATCAAGCGATCCTACTGCCTCAGCCTCCCGAGTAGCTGGGACTACAGGCATGCGCCACCATGCCCGGCTAAGTTTTTGTATATATGTATTTTAGTTGGTCAATTAATTTCTTTCTATTTTTAGTAGAGACGGGGTCTCGCTCAGGCTGGTTTCGAACTCCGGACCTTGAGCAATCCGCCAGCCTCGGGCTTCCCAGAGTGCTAGGATTACAGGCGTGAGCCACCACACCCGGCCACTAGTTGCATTTTTTAAACACACAGGAAAATACCTGTTAAAATTTTTAAACGTTGGTGTGCAACGCTGAATATCTTCTTGAGTACCACTTGTTAGAAAGGACTACACGAGATATTAGCTGGATTTTCCAGACAAAGGGATTTCTCTGGCCAAATAACTGGGGGCACAATAGACTGAAAAACTCATAAACTGCTGCAGAACTTCTCAGAACCCTTAATATACAAATATACGTTGACAATCTCCAAGAGAGGAGTCGGGTGTCAATTTTCCAATGTTATAGGACTAGGAAATTTTTTTAAATTCTATTTAAAAAGAGAGTAATGTTCTCCAGAAGATACTTTGGGGAATTCTACCTTAAACTGCTCTTCAGATGGTTTAACACTTCTCCCAAACACTGCCAGAGGCTGAGAGGTTACATTTTATGAAACTGGACGGTGTGGGGATGAGAGAGACAGGTAATAAACACAAAAGGAGGAAGACAGGAAATAAGGAACTGAGGCTTCTCTAATCTATAACTGTTTCTGTGGCAGGGATTAACAAACTAGAACCCTGCTACCTGGAATCAACACATTGTGCAGATAAAGGAGATAAAAGCAGATTCTCAAAACATTGCTCCTAATTAAGCATGCTAAAAGGAAGCGTACCCTTTTGCATACCTCTTAACCACAATGTTTATGAAATTCTGATGATAACTCACTTAAAAACCACATTAAGGCCAGGCACGGTGGCTCACGCCTATAATCCTAGCACTCTGGGAGGCCGGCGCAGGAGGATTGCTTGAGCTCAGGAGTTCGAGACCACCCTGAGCAAGAGTGAGACCCTGTCTCTACTAAAAATAGAAAAAATTAGCCAGGCGTGCACACCATCTAAGGAATCCCCTCTGCTACCCTCTAGCACTGAGTCCCGCTCACTTCCTTCATAGCACCTGTGACTGTCTGTAAATACTTTGTTTACTGGTTTATGGTCTGAATCTCCCACTAGGCTTTAACTCCTAAGGAAAGATATAATTTGTTCACCTAGTGCCAGAACATCCAAGAAAATTCAATAAATATGTTCTTAGCGGAAAAAAAAAAAAATTAGCCGGGCATGGTGGTACATGCCTGCAGTCCCAGCTACTCGAGAGGCTGAGGCAGGAGGATCGCTTGAGCCCAGGAGCGTGAGGTTGCTGTGAGCCAGGCTGAAGCCACGGCACTCACTCTAGCCTGGGCAACAGAGTGAGACTCTGTCTCAAAAAAAAACCTCACTAAGAAACATCTTATTGTTCCAGTGCAAACTGTAATTCTTAAACAACAGGCAATGATTTCCAGGAATTTAGGTCCAAACCAGCCCCCTCCTTCCTGGGTTTGCTTTAAAGCTTCTAATGTCAAAATCTTCATCTGCAGACAACATATTGTCAAGTAGAAAGAGGCAGAGATGGAACCCAGTAATCTGGACGACGGCTTACGTCAAATCAGTAGAAAGAGGAGTAGACGTCCTGATGCGGAACCTCCACCCAATCGCCACTTAGCTCTAAACTTCCTATGCAGAGGAGGGGAGATAACTTAGTAAAAGTTATTTCTACAATAATTAAAACACATCCAAGCAGCATCTCTTAACACTCCTTAAAGATAAAATACTTACAAGCACAACAACCATGGCGATGAGCCACGCAGCTTGAGCACTGATTAAACACACTCAACTTCTTGTGGTGCCAGAAGCAGGTGTAAGATTTCATCAACTATAACGTGTCACAGGGACAGGACCCAGGCCCTATCTTTAGCATCACTGTGATCCCAGCACCTAGTATGGTGCTTGTTACATAGCAGAGAGAAGAAAAGGAACAAGGGGAAGAAAGAAACTGCTACCTTCTGCTTCCTGACCAACAACCATCCACTAATCAACCCACCCAACCTAACCAACCGCTAATCAACAAACTACCAAAGGACCACCACCCAGTCACCCAACTACCAAACCACCCGTAAAAACCCAGCTGGACCCATCCCTGACTACCCTATCCCACTGAATCCACTCTCTCCCTCCTGGCTGACTCCAAGTCACTCCCCAGCCTCTGCAGCTAGGCAGCCCTCAGCTAACGACAGGCCCTTTCCTGGCCACTCCATCTAAGCCTACAGGTCAAAACTTCCCAAATTTCCCCACAGACCCAGCAAGGCCACCTCATACCCCTCAGGCACAGCTCCTCAGGGAGCTACAAAACAATTTCAAAGCTAGATAGAGGCAGATAGGGTAGATTGGGCACAAAACGTAAGAAAAATGAAAAATAATAAAATTTATAAATATTTAATGAAATGCCTGCAAATCGCTGCCTTCACGTATTACTAACTTTAGTATTCACTGAAATCTCATTACATTTGAAAATGAGTTACAAATTAGTTTTCTCACATCCCAAGAATTTCCAAGTATGCATTATGATTGCTAAGAAATCACAATTATAAAATAAATGAGGCCGGGCGCGGTGGCTCAAGCCTGTAATCCTAGCTCTCTGGGAGGCCGAGGTGGGCGGATCGTTTGAGCTCAGGAGTTCGAGACCAGCCTGAGCAAGAGCAAGACCCCATCTCTACTATAAATAGAAAGAAATTAATTGGCCAACTAATATATATAGAAAAAATTAGCTGGGCATGGTGGCACATGCCTGTAGTCCCAGCTACTTGGGAGGCTGAGGCAGGAGGATTGCTTGAGCCCAGGAGTTTGAGGTTGCTGTGAGCTAGGCTGACACCACGGCACTCACTCTAGCCTGGGCAATAAAGTGAGACTCTGTCTCAAAAAAAAAAAAAAAAAATTAAAAAAAAATAAAATAAAAAATAAATGAGTTAGTAACAGCCAAACAATAAAACAAAACACAAATATAAACAAAAACAAAAGTATTTTTTTAAAAAAACTTTCAAATTATTTTATAGCAATACACATAGATACTTTTTAAAGTGTGAAATGTGGATGTGTTTTCTTGTATTTGTTATGACAGGCTCAGGGCCTGAGGCCCTACAACATCCCAGCATCCAGGACAAAGTCCGAACCCCTTGACTCTGTCACAAGGTCCCCTGCAAGGCTGTCCTCTGCCTGTCTCGGCGTGGCCCCGCCCCTGCATGCCCCACCCCATGTGTTGCTCTCCTTGGCTCCAGCTGGAGCCGCCCTGCGTGTCCTCCGCATGTCCAAGCAGCTGCTCCCTCGCTGCAGAATGCCCTCCTCTCCCACCTTTGACTCAGGCTTTCACAGCCATCCATCAAAACACAGCCTCCTCTGGCGAATTCCCCTTCCCTTTGGCACCATGCTTTACAATATCTGTAAAGAGTATCTCAAGTAGACAAAAGTGGAACTTCCCACGAGATCTACTGTGAAGCTAAATGTTTGGGACCGTTTAGCAAGACAAGCCACCATCCTAAACTGTCCCACATCTTCCTACGACGGCCTAAGTCAGGGACTCTTGCAGAGCAAGAGCTGGGGGCAGGGTAAGGGTCTATGAACTTGAATTGAAAAAAGTCAAATCATATTTTTACTAACCTATAACTAAAGTTCAGCATTTCTTCCCATTATGAATAAAGACCATAAAACACAGGTGTATTAGCAGTGCCTATAGTTTTGTTATGAAAGAAATCAGATCTCTTCCTAGCACATTACAGTGTTGGAGATAGCTCAAAATACCCTTTGTATGCCCATTGCTACATCAAAATTATGGTAGTTATTAAACTCAATGCTAGATTTTGTTATTAAACCTTCTAATCCACATGTGTATTTATTACTATATCCAAAAATGTATTTCTGATAACTGTATTCCAATATAACTGATTTTCTTTGTAACCCCGTGTATATTATTTTATGCATAAAGAAAGAGTACAGTCTTCAGAGAGCCCAAAGCATTCAAGAAACATCAAGTTCACAACCCTGGCTTAATTAATAATCTTTAGAACCAAGAAGTGAAAGGACTTCAATGATGAATGTCTTGTTAAACAGACCACAGTCCACAGATTGGAGGAGCCATTCCTGCCAGAACAAGGCCTTAGTCATCTGTCATGCAGACCTCTGGAAGACACTGAGAATGGGTCTCCCTGCCATTCTGGCCCACCCGCCACCAGAGTTGCCCTCCTTAGACATAAATACACTCATTCACATGGCTCCAGCTTGAACACTTTCCATTACTTCTTATCGTCTATAGACAGGGTTGGCAAACTTTTTCTGTAAAGGACCAGATAGTAAATATTTTAGGCTTTGTGGGCCATATAGTCTCTTTGCAACTATTCCAATTTATTATTATAATGTGAAAGTGGCCATAGACAATACATGAATGAATGGGTGTGGGCTGCGTTCCAATAAAACCTTATTTACTATTTACAAAATCAGGCAGAAGGGCCAGGCTTGGTGGCTCATGCCTGTAATTCTAGCACTCTGGGATCGCTCGAGGTCAAGAGTTCGAAACCAGCCTGAGCAAGAGGGAGACCCCGTCTCTACTATAAATAAAAAAAAAAAAAAGAGGCCGGGCACGGTGGCTCACACCTATAATCCTAGCACTCTGGGAGGCCGAGGCGGGCAGATTGCTCTAGGTCAGGAGTTTGAAACCAGCCTGAGCAAGAGCGAGACCCCATCTCTACTATAAATAGAAAGAAATTAATTGGCCAACTAACATATAGAGAAAAAATTAGCCAGGCATGGTGGCGCATGCCTGTAGTCCCAGCTACTCGGGAGGCTGAGGCAGCAGGATTGCTTGAGCCCAGGAGTTTGAGGTTGCTGTGAGCTAGGCTGATGCCACGGCACTCACTCTAGCCTGGGCAACAAAGCGAGACTCAAAAAAAAATCAGACAGAAGGCCAGATTTGGCCCACAGGCCATAGTTTGCCAGCCTGCACCCCATAGCATCACTGTTGAAGAGAACTTTCTGTGATGATGAAAATGTTTTAAATGTACACTGTCCAATGCAGTAGCCATAAGCCACATGTAGCTATTAAGCAATAGTTAGTATGAGTGAGCTCAATTTTAAATTTTATTTGATTTTAATTACTTTCACTGGCAAGATGTGGTTGGTGAACAGCACAGGTCTACACAGTCAAATCAAAGGGCTGTTAAATCACTTTTGAGGTTCTTCACAGCCCAGCCAACATCAAACTGATCCTTCCAGCTTCCCCAAGCACTCTGCACCAAGCACCAAGACCAGTCAGTGGGGGATTCCAGGCACTCTCACATTCCTGCACTTTCCACACTGGGCCCTTCTTTGCCCAGAATGTGCTTTGTCTCCTGAAGCCACCTCTTTAAACCCCATTGTTCACCAATCCTGCCCTTGCCATGGGCCTTCCTTGACACCCTAGAAGAAATGTGTGTCCTGTCCTATAAATACATATCCCAGCAACATGTGCACACATTCTCTGTTTTTTTTTTTTTTTTTGGTTTGTTTTTTTTTTTTGAGACAGAGTCTCACTTTGTTGCCCAGGCTAGAGTGAGTGCCGTGGCGTCAGCCTAGCTCACAGCAACCTCAAACTCCTGGGCTCAGGCAATCCTCCTGCCTCAGCCTCCCAAGTAGCTGGGACTACAGGCATGTGCCACCATGCCCGGCTCATTTTTTCTGTATATATATTAGTTGGCCAATTAATTTCTTTCCATTTATAGTAGAGACAGGGTCTCACTCTTGCTCAGTCTGTCACTGTTCTTCTTGACTCTAAGATACTGAAAGACAAAGCTACATCCCTAGCACAGGGTCTGTAAGAATGCGCTAAGTCTGTAAAATGAACACATTTTCATTATAGCCAAGTACCCATAAGCTCTAAGTTTCTAAAAACAAACAAAAAACCTTCTTCCTGAAATTAAGAGATTTACCTAAAAACCTGTTTATCACATTTTTTTTTTTTTTTTTTGAGACAGAGTCTCACTTTATTGCCCAGGCTAGAGTGAGTGCCGTGGCGTCAGCCTAGCTCACAGCAACCTCAATCTCCTGGGCTCAGGCAATCCTGCTGCCTCAGCCTCCCAAGTAGCTGGGACTACAGGCATGTGCGACCATGCCCGGCTAATTTTTTCTATATATATTTTAGTTGGCCAATTAATTTCTTTCTATTTATAGTAGAGATGGGGTCTCGCTCTTGCTCAGGCTGGTCTCGAACTCCTGAGCTCAAACGATCCGCCCACCTCGGCCTCCCAGAGAGCTAGGATTACAGGCTTGAGCCACCGCGCCCGGCCCTATCAAATTTTTTTAAAGGCTAAAATCTACGCAAAGGTGGGAATTCTAAAGCTCGGATGGATTTCAGATCTATAGCATAGAGAGGTTAGGCTACCTAGGTTATCACCTACCACTGCCTGATCTCACCCTCTCAAAACCTCAGCTTTCCTCTTCTGTGTAATGGGCTAACAATGTCTACACCTCACAGGAACAGGGTGCAATTAGCACAGTGTCAGCTGCCCGGCAGATACAAATGCCCCATGAACACACGACATGGAGGAGGCATGCAAACTGGACTTGGCACAGGCAGAAGTGCAGAAACACCAGGGTGACCATGGTGACAGTGCCAGCTGCCATATGATCTGCCTCTGGACAGAGCATGGCGCATTTCACACAGCAGCTGTGCTCCCCCACGTCCTCTGAGCATACTGTCCACACCATTAATACTTCTATGCTGCACCCAGCACCAATGTCACTGGGAGTAAGTCTGCACACACCTTGGGCGTCAGCCAGCCACAAGCCACAAAGCTGTGTGCTCCTGCCCTGCCTGCTCAGATGACAACCTGCCATGCACATCAATGTCATGGCCACTGCACACAAAACAGTCTGGAAGCTGCAGTTTTTGCAGCTTCTGGGCTTCTCTGAACAGATAAGAAAATCAGACCATTCAGTCAGCCTGGATTTTCTCACCCAAAGCCCTGTGTCCCCTCCTAATTCAGCTGTCTTACTCACCCGACTGGGTGCCAAACAACCACTGTTAACAATCAAATCCACCCACACAGAGCAGGGAGAGCGACTAGCCACTAAAGAGCGGGCTGAGGCCATTTAAAGGTAGATACAGAATGGTGGGGACCCCGGTAGTCCTGTTGGAAGACATTCTTGATTTCAAGGAATTCCAGTCACCTCATATGGGGTACTGCTGTACATGGACTACTTTTTCCTGATCAATTTTTCCCAATTATAAACCTCTATTCCAAGTGTGGACATAATAAAGCCAGTCCCTCCCCTAACCCCATCCATCTGGGCCAGCTCTCCAACAGGTCAGGGTCACTGCGTGCTAATGCCGGGTACGTGACCTCAGTCCTTCCTCCGGCCTGGCTTGTCCAACTTCCTTCTCAAACCTCAACACTTCTGTCACCCACAAAAATCACTTGAGTCTCAACCCTAGCTACATATTGGAAAGCTTTAGAGAAAAAAAAAACTGCCCCTCCCCCAAAGGAAACAAAATCAGCATCTCTTTGGGGGTGGGGCAAGGTTTTTTTATTATCATGTCAATATTTAAAAGCTTTCCAGTTGACTCAGAACCACTGCAACCAGACCTCGCAGGAACCCATCACGCCAAAATCACTACCCACGAGGATAGCCGTTTCTTCATGTGCCGATGGACCAAGGTGGACCCTGAGAGAGATGAGCACAGAAAGAGAAAGTCATGCAAGAACTGTAAGTGCCAGAAGGCCATGGGGGTTAGGCCTCCTTAGGGACAGACACTTGGGCTACTTGTCTCAGAGCAATGAAGCCATATTCTAACAAAGAAAAAGGAGCTTCTGCCGGTCCCTTGGAATGAACATGCTGCAATGGTGAACAGAGGGCTGGAAGGGCCCTGTGTCTAGGTTCCTCTTTTGTAAAGAATAATCACTAATAATAAAATCTTACACAAGGGAGTGGAAGGTGTTACAGAAGAGAGAAGCAAGCCCCTCACTTGCTAGCAGGGGAGGACTTGCCCTTGGTTCCTGGGACTGCTCCAAGGAGGTCCGTTTTACACCAAGGTCAGGGGACCCTGAGGGTTCCAAATGATGAATGGCCGGGCTGGGACAAAGCATATTCAAAAGCAAAAGTGTGATCAGGCCCCACTCTTTTGGTGACACAGATTTCATCTAAAATGTCGTCTACCCAGCCAACACCAGCCACATACAGAGGAACAGTCACCTGAGCACCCCGGCTGCAGTACTTCACCCACAATAGGCACAAACATCATCCCACTTTACAGATGCCAAAACAGAGGCTTGGAGAGGCTACACTATTTGCCCAGGACCACACGCCACTGAGTGGAATGGCCCCAGGGGACAAAGTGGAAGGAAAGGAGGCCCGGGAGGGTCTGTCTCAGTCACCCCATTTTAAGAGCTACCCAGTGCGTCAACCTGGAGACTCAGGGTCAATGCTTCTAGCTTCCAAATTCTAATGACTTGAGAAAGCCAGATGGGATGGAGGCCAGGGCTTCAGAACCAAGCTCAGAGCCGCCCACCTGCTCACGGGAAAAGCCTAGAGGCAGTTAGTACTCGGCGGAGCAGAAATGCCCTGGGTTAAGCGGAACCTCCAATAGGCCCAGAGAGACCTAAACTGAAAAATCCAGTCCACAATCAGAACCACCGACCCCTGGGAACCCCTCTTTTTCCAGAATGTTTTATGAGAGATTTCAAATAAAATTAAATGCCTGTGATCACCACACTTAGCACTCGAGTCAGGTCCCCACTTTGAGTCTAACCCACTCCTGCACAGCAAATCACCCCTTCAAAATGGAAAAAAAAATATTTTAAGTAAGTTCTATTTCTTCCAATGCACAAGGTTAAAGAGGGTTTTGTGAGCGTCTAAACCCAGGACTCCCCCGCCCCCCACTCCCCGCCCACCTGAGGGGCCCCTACAGCTGAAGGCCAGATGAGCGATGGCCAGGACCCAGCTGACCACGAAGCACGCATTTTCTAGAACTACCCTGAGCAGCCCAGTGAACAATTTCCACACCAGCCTGCCCTCCTCCCCAATTTAAGGGCTGCAAAACGGTCCCGACACCCCCTTCACAGCTCCTGCAGTGTTCGCCGAGAGAAAGCCAATTTTTCCAAGGCACTGGGCCAACCCTGTAATCACAAACCGTGTTAGAAGCTTCTGGTGGTTCATCAGAACTTAGAAAGCTGGCTGTGGGCTGCACACAGGCGGGAGGTTCCATCAGGCTTCCTGTCACAGTAAGTTCCTCCACATCCTACCTGTGACACTCCATTTCCACTTATTACCAAAACTGGAGCCCTAGCTTTTGAGCTTCTTCCTGAGGCCTGGAAGCTGGCTTTTCCAGCTGATGACATCACTGACAAGCTTCTGACAGTGGCTCCCAAGAGCCTAAACCTCTGCTAATACCTAGTGGGAGCACATTCCTTGTGGATAAGGTCATATTAAGCTAATTACTAATCTGGCTCCCAACCTAGAGCCCAAAGCCACGGCTAGGAGATGCCACTACAGTTCTCTCCTGCTTCAAGGCCCTTCCCAGCAGCATACACCACCCGCAGCAAACACACAAACCATGGGCATCTCTGAGTGAGCAGCAGGACCCAGGGTT
The DNA here is from genome assembly GCA_008750895.1 of Mirza zaza. Lineage (NCBI taxonomy): Eukaryota > Metazoa > Chordata > Mammalia > Primates > Cheirogaleidae > Mirza > Mirza zaza. Next base: position 36,796 of record VSMD01074914.1, read on the forward strand.
GCCAGATTTTGCAAATACTTACTAAAAATGCAAGACATCCAGTTAAAAATGAATTTAGATAAACAAGAAATAATTGTTTAGTATAAGTGTGTCCCACGTAATGATTTATAACATGTGAGAACTGCCTGCCATATTTGGAACATACTTATATTAATAGTAAAAAGTTACTCATTGTTTATCTGAAATTCACATTTAACTGTATTTTCCCTGGCAACTCTGATGGGAACACAGGTGAGTTTTTACCCCTTCACTTAGCTTATATGAGTTTCTAAACTGTCAACTACCCATTACAATGAGTGCTCTACCAAAAAATACGTATATATAGTGAAATACTCTGGGAAGCCCATCAAAGCCAATGTTTACCATATAAACGGAGGACAATCAGCCACTAGAGAGAGTGATTGTAATAAAGGCTGTCAATAAGAAACTTGAGGCCAGGCATGGTGGCTCACGCCTGTAATCATAGCATTCAGGGAGGCCGAAGCAGGAGGATTGCTCAAGGTCAGGAGTTCGAGACCAGCCTGAGAAACACTGAGACCTCATCTCTACTAAAAACAGAAAGAAATTAGCTGGACAACTAAAAATATATAGAAAAAACTAGCTGGGTATGGTGGCGTGTGCTTGTAGTCCCAGCTACTCACGAGGCTGAGGCAGGATTACTTGAGCCCAGGAGTTTGAGGTTGCTGTGAGCTAGGCTGACGCCATGGTACTCTAGCCCGGGCAAGAGAGTGAGACTCTGTCTAAAAAAAAAAAAAAAAAAAAAAAAAGAAAGAGAGAGAGAGAGAGAAAGAAAGAAAGAGAGAGAGAGAAAGAAAGAAAGAGAGAGAGAGAAAGAAAGAAAGAAAGAGAGAGAGAGAAAGAAAGAGAGAAAGAGAGAAAGAAAGAGAGAGAGAGAAAGAAAGAAAGAGAGAAAGAAAGAGAGAAAGAAAGAAAGAAAGAAAGAGAGAGAGAGAAAGAAAGAAAGAAAGAGAAAGAAAGAAAGAAAGAGAGAGAGAGAAAGAAAGAAAGAAAGAGAGAGAGAAAGAAAGAAAGAGAGAAAGAAAGAAAGAGAGAGAGAAAGAGAGAGAGAAAGAGAGAAGAAAGAGAGAAAGAGAGAAAGAGAGAAAGAAAAGAAAGAAAAGAAAGAAAGAAAGAAACTTGGTTCTACCTTAAAAAAGAATCAGCCACTAGTTGCATTTTAAAAATAAAAATTATACACACACAATGTGTTGTCAGCAGGGGATTATAACTGCAAGATGCTATTTTTCCCAAAAAAAGTTCATTAATTGGTGAAAACTGCTGGGGAACAGAATACTCCTGCAACCTCACAGATTACTTAGTCATTACCCCAGGAGAAAGGCACCATTTCAACAGAGAGCAGGCAGACACCACGTGAACCACGTGATCGCACCCAGCATCACTAAGTAGCAGGACAAACTGAGATGACATGCCTGCTGGCATGATGCAATGGGAAGCACTATGACCTTTGTAAGTGCATTTGCCAAAAATATTTAACTTGAACTTAATCATGAGGAAACAGATCTGGAATATGGAACATTCTACAGCCTCACTAACTCCAAGTGTGGGCTGCAGACTGGCAGCACTGGCACCCCAGGAAGCTTGCTAGAAATGCAGGCTCTCAGGCCCCACCCTGTCCTGCAGAATCAGAATGTGCCGTTACCAAGACCTCCTTATGCATGTAGCATTTGAGAAGCACCAGTTCTGCAAGACAACTGGCCCTGTTTCTTCAAAAATGTCAATGTCATGAAAAACAAAAAAAATTTAAAGGTAAGGGGATTGTTCTAAATTAAAAGACAAGCTGAAGTACATAACTTTGAAACTAAATTCTATTGAGTAATTTCTAATTGGTTCTTGGGATCCAAAAAAAAATGCAAATTTTTACAAATGGCATACAGGATACTTGGGAGCATTTGCAGAAGTTTTATACAAGATATTATTCTTTTTTTTTTTTTTTTTTTTGAGACAGAGTCTCGCTTTGTTGCCCAGGCTAGAGTGAGTGCCGTGGCGTCAGCCTAGCTCACAGCAACCTCAAACTCCTGGGCTCAAGCAATCCTGCTGCCTCAGCCTCCCGAGTAGCTGGGACTACAGGCATGTGCCACCGTGCCCGGCTAATTTTTTTCTATATATATTAGTTGGCCAATTAATTTCTTTCTATTTATAGTAGAGATGGGGTCTCGCTCTTGCTCAGGCTGGTCTCGAACTCCTGAGCTCAAACGATCCGCCCACCTCGGCCTCCCAGAGAGCTAGGATTACAGGCTTGAGCCACCGCGCCCGGCCTATACAAGATATTATTACTGTACTGGGCTAACCTCCTGGGTATGCAGTGACGCTTGTGGTCAGGAGAATGTCCTTTTTCTCAGAGAAGCCTGCTGAAGTATGTGGGGTAAAGGCCCCTGATGTGTGCTAGGTACTTTCAGACGGTTCCATAAAAACTAAGTGTGTAATATGTGTCTATAGAGATAGTAACAGATCAAGCAAATGTGGTGAAACATTAGCAATTGGATACTCTGGAGGAAGATTATATGAGAGTTTATGAATTCCTTCATACTATCTATAGGATCAAGTGTTTTCAATAAATTTGGGAAGGGAAAGAGAAAAAAAAAGCGTTATTGCTAAAATGAAAATTTTTTAAATAGTCAAGCATTTGGAAAATATAAGGAAAAAGTTCATTACCACTCTGGTTCTTAAGCATCTGTGTTAAGTAACATGTATTAATTTTCTTGGCAATACAAGAAAGAACACACTTTCTTCCAGAAACCAACTTTCCTCCCAGGTGTCAAAACATTTTCTGTTGTTGTTGTTGTTTTTTGAGACAGAGTCTCGCTTTGTTGCCCAGGCTAGGGTGAGTGCCGTGGCATCAGCCTAGCTCACAGCAACCTCAAACTCCTGGGCTCAAGCAATCCTCCTACCTCAGCCTCCCGAGTAGCTGGGACTACAGGCATGCGCCACCATGCCCGGCTCATTTTTTCTATATATATATTAGTTGGCCAATTAATTTCTTTCTATTTATAGTAGAGACCGGGGTCTCGCTCTTGCTTAGGCTGGTTTTGAACTCCTGACCTCGAGCAATCCGCCCGCCTCGGCCTCCCAGAGTGCTAGGATTACAGGGGTGAGCCATCACGCCCGGCCCAGGTGTCAACAAAACATTTTAAGAAAAGCAACTACTGAGGTACAGGGAGGCTGAGAAAGTCTCTCATTTAATCTCCAAATGTTAAGGTTGGCTTTCCAGGAAAAAAAACTCACCCGGCAAAGGAAAAATAAATACGAAAACTTTACAGCTTTATTTTCAAATTCAAATCCCATACATTTCATCATTTGGCCATAAAAAGGAATGAAGTATAAATGTAACATGGCTGAAACCTGAAAACATTCCGCTAAGTAAAGCAGTCAAGTCACACCAGAAACCATGTTCTGTGATTCCCCCATATAGAACGCCAGAACAGGCAAATCTATAGAGACAGAAAAAGATTCCTGGTTGCCTGGGTCTGGAGGGAGGGGGGAATAGGGAGTGATTGCTAATGGGTACAGGAGTTCTTTCGAGGGGATAAAAATGTTCTAAAATTACATAAAGGTGACAGTTGTACAACTCTGCAAATATACTAAAAATTGTATACTTTAAAGCGGTGAATTTGATGATGCGTGAATTATATCTCAATAAAGTTGTTTTTTAAAAAAATTCTTCTACTTTCCTCCAGGTTATAGGCTCTGCCATTTTCTTCCCAGCAGAAGGTAGTACTATAGTTGCAGGCAGGAGTAAAACAAGCCAGATTCCTGTGACCAAGGACCAGGGAAGCCTGGCTCCTGGCCCCACCACCACAAGTTACTGGGTTACCTTGAGCAGGGCCTTTCCCTCTGAGCTTTTATCTTCCAATCTGTAAACTCAGGGCTGAACCAGAAAGCATCTTGAGGTTCTCCAAGACATTCTATTAGAAGCAACTCCAAATCTTTCACCTCTGTTTTAAACAACACAGTCATTCAACTTTTCTGAACTTAAAAGAACAATAAAACTTCATTCAGTTCATCCAAGATCAAGTTTCAATCAGGTTCACAGAATTACTACTTCCTTCAGATGATCTTGGGACTCTGTAATCAAAGGCAGCATTGCTACTCAGTGCAAAAGACATAAATAAAGACATGAGAAGTCATTTTCCACACTGATCATGGTGTGGATTTTTATGAAGTTTTCCCCAACGCAATTTTAGGATTTCATTTACACAAGCAATATTATGGTCCACCCCTAAGTGTCAATGCTAGAGGCAAAGCTAGCTAATGATCTAGGAATTTGGTAATCAGAGTTTCTCACACCTAGTGGAGGTCAGGATGGTGAAGGGGCACATCCCTACAAACTCATTTCTCATCTTCTGGGCAGCAAAAGCCAGACACTGCAGCCACAATGGACAAGACTCTCTGCAGAGCCAAAGGCAACACGCTGGAAGTAGTCAGTGCTGATTAATATTTGGGGAAATCCTTGGCCTCAGCGTACTCTTTAATTCAGTTTTTCCAGTCAAAGCCATCCCGAGTTGTTCTGACTTGGGCCTGGAAGGAGGAAATTCCCATTCATGCCTCTCAGACATCACTGTCTCCTCTGCAGAAAGGAAGGGCCCACACTGGAGTAGAGAGGCGAGCTCAGAAAGGTCCAAAGGTGCTGATCTGAGCATCACTTCCAGGCAGGAAGCAGCCATCCCAGTAGTCAGGCTGGAACTTCATCTGACATTTTCCTAGCTTGGGAGAGAGAGGCCCTCAATACCATTTATTATCCACATCTTGGACTTAAGAGAATGCTTCTCAACCAGACAAGAAGATGCACCTACCTGTGCCTTCTGGGCCATCAGCCTACATCACAGCTTCTTTAAGAACAGACTCCACCCACCCAGGCTTGTTTTATGGAGCCTGGCCTCAGCCCCTCTCTGTCTGCAGCTGACCGGATTGGTGTGGGAACCTCCAGCATGTGCAGACTCAGATTTTCCCTTGAGGTCTCCGTATATGGCTAGACCAGTGGAAATGTAAACAGCAGGAGCCATGCTGTGTGCAGTGATAGTAGGATTCATCCTCAGAGAGAAGAATAAGAAACAGAAACCAGAGGCAGCCTCCATGGCTTTATGATCTCAGGTTCCCAGTCTTCCAAGGCCCTGCTACAGGATCACCCTCAGGTCCGTGAACCCACGGGTTCCTGTAGGAATCACGGATTGTTTCTGACGCCCAGTATGGAGGTGGGTGCATGTGACAGACCCCCAAGTGCAGCGTTGGTTCAGAGCCAGGCACGGGATTCGAGGAGTCTAACAGCAAATCTAGGATGCATACAGGAGCCACAGAAGTCTTGTGCTCGCCTCTCGCGCTCCTTTCTGGCTGGGCTTGGATCTGGGAGGCCTAAAGGCCCAGACATGCCAGAAGCCATTCTGCCACTACAAGGAGCCCAAGCCTGAAGCAAACATTGTACAGATGAGGAAAATCAAACCCCGAAGATCTGTTTGTGCCTTGGGACCAAGTCACATGGTGGGTGCAGTCTATTCTGAGACTTCTCAGTTACCGGACGAGTGGCTCCCTCTTTTGTCATTAAGGAGTTTCAAATAGGTTTCTACCACTTACCACTAAAAAGAAACTCATAAAACTCTACTAACAAAAGACAATTTTTTCACTTAAGCTAGCTCACGAGAGTTTTTCCTCACTTGGACTCAAAAGAATGGTGCCTCATAGATTACCAAAATGACTAATCCAGTCTACATAGCTAGAGGTTAAGGTTTATTTTTTCAAAATTACCAAACAATCCAGACAAGTCTGTGAAATTTCCCAATGCTTTCCCAGCCCATCAGAAGAACTGAAGAGAAGTCTAGAGGTGTCAAAAGACTGGTCAACAGCATGACATGGTCGAATCTTGGGCCTCCTGTGATTAATTCCCTCTTAGCACCACACTAACCATCAAAAACATTCGCAGCATAAAATCACCAATAGGGTAAGAATCTGAGAACTGCTTTGCAGTATAAGAAGAAAGAGGATAGGCTGGCCACAGTGGCTCACACCTGTAATCCTAACACTCTGGGAGGCCGAGGCGGGTGGATCGCTCAAGGGCAGGAGTTCGAAACCAGCCTGAGCAAGAGCGAGACCCCATCTCTACTATAAATAGAAAGAAATTAGCTGGAAAACTAAAAATATATGGAAAAACTTAGTCGGGCATGGTGGCGCATGCCTGTAGTCCCAGCTACTTGGGAGGCTGAGGCAGGAGGATTGCTTGAGCCCAGGAGATTGAGGTTTCTGTGAGCTAGGCTGACGCCAGGGCACTCTAGTCCAGGCAACAGAGTGAGACTCTGTCTCCAAAAAAAAAGAGGAAAGGGGATAAATCCATAGACAACAAAGCTCCTGAAAGGTGAATAAACAACAACAAAAACGAATAGGATCCTCCAATCACAGCTAATGCAAAGCTAAGGTTTACCCTGCATGAAAGAGGTGGCCAAATCCACAACAGCCATGTTTCCAGGCCAATTTGGGAAGCCAGGCTGACATGGATCAGCAGTTGTTCAGGATTCTAGAAAACTTGTTCCACCCAGATTGCAGAAAACACACACACACAGGTGGCTTCATTAAGAATGCAAAATTGGAAAATAGGGTCAACTGGGAAACTGAAGAAATGAAATGGTTTCCCCACCTGACCACAGAAAGAATCTCAAGAATGCTAATATCTCTAAACTCTCCAATAGTCTCAGAACTCTCTAAAAAGAAAGCAAACAGGGCACACAGGACAAGACAGATGAAAGAGGAACTTTTACAGGCAGTTGGACTGTTGAATTGTGTGGCGGGGACCACCCAGCTAGCTACCATCTAGATGTGCAGTAAGGGAAACTTCCCTCCAGAGAGCAGTACACAAAGAAAAGCCAGCCAGGGTCGGGAAGCATCTGTGAGGTGGGCTGGAGGCAACTGCAAAAGCATGACCCAGATGACCCTGAGCAACCACACAACCGCTTTTTTTTTTTTTTAGACAGAGTCTCGCTTTGTTGCCCAGGCTAGAGTGAGTGCTGTGGCGTCAGCCTAGCTCACAGCAACCTCAATCTCCTGGGCTCAAGCGATCCTGCTGCCTCAGCATCCTGAGTAGCTGGGACTACAGGCATGCGCCACCATGCCCGGCTAATTGTTCTTCTATATATTTTTAGCTGGACAATTAATTTCTTTCTATTTTTAGTAGAGACGAGGTCTCACTCTTGCTCAGGCTGGTTTCAAACTCCTGACCTCGAGCGATCCTCCCACCTCCCAGAGTGCTAGGATTATAGGTGTGAGGCACCTCACCCAGCCCACACAACTGCTTTAAGCTTGGTCAAGGCTATTTGGCTCAAGGCACAGATTCAAGACAGGAGTGTTTGTCTTCCCTCCCTGATGACTGCCTAAAATACCAAAGGAATGGGGTGGGTAAGTTATCCATTATTTGGAAACAAAGTAGGAATGAAAAGATTGGGTGAGAGCTCATGAGCTTGCCCCACTGGTGGTGTTGGTTGGGGGACAGGGTTGTTCAGGAAAAGCAAGGAGCCCTCTGGGCTCTGGAAAAGCCCAGGCAGCCCTGACAAGCACCCTTTGGCTCACAGAGGAACCCAGCACACAGGGCGCTCAGCTGGCTGCGATGGGTGCTCACACCCGATAATTCAGCGTTGGAAATCTGGGCTCACATGTCCTCTTCTCTTATAAATGAAAATAATCTGTGTGCCTTTTTCCCCCTTGTTAATGAGGCTTTTCTTTTGAAAATAAATAATACAAGCTCATTGTAATACTATAAAATGATGCTGAAAGCAAAAGGAATCAAGTTAAATCCTTCTGTCCGCAGAGATACCACACAAAGTCACTGGATCTGCTGCTAGTCCCAGGGGAGCCACTTGGCTTACCAGCTTGGTGACCTTAAAAAAGCCTCAGTTTCCTCATCTGTGAATTGGAGATTAACACCATTCCTCCAACCTCATGGAAGGATTAACTGAGATGAGGGACAAAAAGCCATCTAGTGCTGGTAAGCACTCAATCACTTAGTATTTTAATTAAGTTTCTACAATGACCAGACTTTTTAAAAAAAACAAACATATATAAATTTTGTGGTCTAAAAAAACCAACAAAGATTTAGAGAAAAAAGGAGAGGGGGGAAAAAAAGTCAGATACATTCAACTCCCATATACGAATGGGGTGGATGAAGGAGTATGTTTTAAAGAAACTATGTCCTCAGACCTAGTCCCAACCTCAGCAGGCACCCACCCCTATCAGGACTTGCAGGCACAGACCAGAAGGCTGCCCCCACCCGCTAAATGACAAGGTTCCATTAAGAATAAGATGCAGGCCGGGCAGCATGGCTCACGTCTTCTAGCTCTCTGGGAGCCAGAGGCGGGCAGATCATTTGAGCTCAGGAGTTCAAAACCAACCTGAGCAAGAGCAAGACCCCATCTCTACTATAAATAGAAAGAAATTAATTGGCCAACTAATATATATATAGAAAAAATTAGCCAGGCATGGTGGCGCATGCCTGTAGTCCCAGCTACTCGGGAGGCTGAGGCAGCAGGATTGCTTGAGCCCAGGAGTTTGAGGTTGCTGTGAGCTAGGCTGACGCCACGGCACTCACTCTAGCCTGGGCAACAAAGCAAGACTGTGTTAAAAAAAAGAAAAGAAAAAAGAATAAGATGCAAACAACTCTCCTGCTGCTGGCCAGAGGCCAGCTCCATGGGGGTAGAAGGTAAACTGCTTACTCACATTCCCCTGCAGTTTCAGTTACTGTCCTACTTGCTTTTGCTCCCTGGGTCAGGGTGTACTATTTATTACATTATTCCACGCACACTGATCCTGCAGGAGAGTCTGGGAGGTCAGATGCTGCAGCACAGCCAGGGAGATCTGACATGGCAGCACCCCAGGGTCTACTTGCTGCACAGCTCTTCAGGATGTGAGGCTTTCCTCCTTGCTGGGAGCACATATATACTAGTGTTAAACTGAGGACAAACCTTAAAACCCTCCCAACCATCAATAAATCATGGTACCTATTCTGCACAAAAAGGAGAACAAGTAATAAAGTGCCTAGTGTCCTTCCAAGAGCAAATCAGAGCATTTCTGTACTCTTTGGGAGGAAAAGGACCCTCAATAAGTTTCCAAAAAGCTAGTTCTGTTCTGTCTAGTCACATGGTTCATGTTTGTAACTCAGCAACCTGAATTACAGTAGAGCAAAGTCTGGTAGGAAATGCACTAGCCGGGAAAACACGGCATCAGAGTAAAAACCTAGTTTTACTCCAATCAGACTAACTCCTGGGGCCACATGTGCCCTCCTGGCTCCTTGAGTGCAGCCTTTTGACTGAATCCAAATGTTAAAGAATAATTCCTTTTAATAAAGGGATTTGTTGAGTAACGTTTAGATTGGATCTAGGGACTACACTTGGGGACCTGGAGGGCCACATGTGGCGTTACCCACCCCTGCGTCAAGTTGTTAACCTCTGGGCATCAGTTTCGCCATCAATGAAATGAAATATCTGCACCACGGGGCCTTCCATAGAAGAACAAAGAACCAAGACATCATTTTCCATTAAGAATTTGCTCAAGGATGGAATCACTTTCTATTCACTTTTCTATTTTTTCACTATCAAATTCTAATCCAGCAAAGCAAGAAATGAGTCCTTCCTACCAGTGAGGCAATTAACAAACCAAAGCCACACAAGTCAGATTTTTCACTCAACATTTCTGATGATCTTTATGCAATTCTTACTTTTGACAGTAAACAAAGGCACTGCAGGCTGGGATGACAATGCCACACAGTTCAACGTCATCTACAGGAACTGCCTCTTCCATGCACTGGGCCCCGCTGGCAGTCAGCACAGCCTTTCCTAACAAGGGACAGACAGGCAGGAGACTACAGGAGCTAACTGCTAGAGCTAAGATGGTTCAGGGACAGAACTTTAAAATCCATCGATTCACAAAAGCATCAGATCCTGCCAAGAAAAAAGTCAGTGTTGATATGGTGCTAAAGAGACTTCAACAGCTTTCACACTAAGCCCTCTTTTTAACAATTAACAGTAGGCTTCAGGGACAGAGTTGTCAACAAATTTTTCAAAAATTTAGGCCAGGCGCGGTGGCTCAGGCCTGTAATCCTAGCACTCTGGGAAGCCGAGGTGGGTGGATAGCTCAAGGTCAGGAGTTCGAAACCAGCCTGAGCAAGAAAAGCAAGACTTTGTCTCCACAAAAAATAGAAAGAAATTAATTGTCCAACTAAAAATATACAGAAAAAAATTAGCCGGGCATGGTGGCACATGCCTATAGTCCCGGCTACTCAGGAGGCTCAGGCAGGAGGATCACTTGAGCCCAGGAGTTTGAGGTTCCTGTGAGCTAGGCTGACACCACGGCACTCACTCTAGCCTGGGCAACAAAGCGAGACTCTGTCTCAAAAAAAACTATAATAATAATTTAGTAACAGTTGTTTTCATTGATTTTATTTTGTTAAAGAATAGTTACCTATTCTTCCTGGCAAGTGATAGTGGTTTTCTATTTATGATCATGTTCTCTGGTTTCCTTTTGAAATAAAGGAATATAAAAACGAGTAGATGTAAAGAAAAAATATTCAGAAAAAAATATTCAGAAAACAATACTGGCAGAAACCATGCTGGTGATCTAAGAAAGCTAGAGGGCTGGGCAAGGCCGTGATGGCTCAGGCCTGTAATTTAGCACTCTGAGAGGCCAAGGCGGGAGGATCACTCAAGGTCAGGAGTTCAAGACCAGCCTGAGCAAGAGTGAGACCCTGTCTCTACTAAAAATAGAAAGAAATTAGCCAGGTAAATAAAAAACATATATTTTTAAAAATATACATTTATATTTATTTTAAATATATGTTTATTTTAAATATATTTATATAGGAAAAAAATTAACCAGGCATGGTGGCGCATGCCTGTAGTTCCAGCTACTCGGGAGGCTGAGGGAGAAGGATGTGAGCTAGGCTGATGCCACAGTACTCTGGCCCAGGTAACAGAGCAAGACTCTGTCTCAAAAAAAAAAAAGAAAAAGAAAAAGAGAAAAAAAAAAAGCCAGAGGGCTGAGAAGCTGGTCTGGTGCAGTGTCAGGGCCATGAACAGTATCAGGGCCATTTTACAGGGATTATAATCTGTAACGGTGCTGTGGGAACACAAGGGCAGACATGACTCATTCTACAGGGAATTGGAAGAGGCTTCACAAGACAAGAGGCATCTCAGTTGGTTCCTGAACAACAAGGTCAAGCAGAGGCAAGAGTGCAGGCGAAGGCAGCCAGGCAGGCGTGAAGGAGCACAGGCAGGTGTGAGGGAGCACCACATCATTCCCAGGGCCGGGCTGCAGCTGGCTAATGTGCATGCTGAGGCCAACACCAGCAGCCCGCTGAGCACTGCTTGCTTTGCAAACAGGCTCTTCACAGGATAAATGCAAATAGTTACACATAAAGGGGAATTAAAGTTCATGCGGTTTCATTAAGGACCAGATGGCTACCCAGAGCACCATATTGGAAAGGGCTCTAAGGTCGAGTCTGGGTTCAGGGGGAAAGAACATCATGACTAACCATCAGCATCTGTCCTGGAGGGATGAGAGTGCAGCCCTGGTGCCAGCTACTTGCTGATCAAATGCTAGTTCAATCCTCAAAGTTTACAGATGAGGAAACTGGGGCCCAAAGGCAGAGATGAGGAAGAGCCTAGTCAGAAGAACCAGGTGTCCTGACCCCATGTCCTTATTCTATGCTCCAGCACCCTCTTCCATCTGAGTCACAAGCACTCAAGGGCATGGACTCATTATAAAGAAAAGCTAATTTGTCCTAAGTCTTGAGTCAATTAATTAAGGAGTTTAAATTTATGGGTCCAAAACAATTAAGCTTTGTGGAATAAGGGCCCTAGTAAGCTCACTAGTGAGAAAAAGATAATCTCATGTGAAAGTGCATCTCAGCCGGGCGCGGTGGCTCATGCCTGTAATCCTAGCACTCTGGGAGGCCGAGGCGGGTGGATTGCTCTAGGTCAGGAGTTCGAAACCAGCCTGAGCAAGAGCGAGACCCCGTCTCTACCACAAATAGAAAGAAATTAATTGGCCAACTAATATATATAGAAAAAATTAGCCGGGCATGGTGGAGCATGCCTGTAGTCCCAGCTACTGGGGAGGCTGAGGCAGTAGGATCGCTTGAGCCCAGGAGTTTGAGGTTGCTGTGAGCTAGGCTGACGCCACGGCACTCACTCTAGCCTGGGCAACAAAGCGAGACTCTGTCTCAAAAAAAAAGAAAGTGCATCTCTGTAGAAAATTAATCCCAATAAAAATCTTTCCCACGTTGCCACCCCCAGTGGAGCATGTTATGCTGGGCCAGGCTACAAACGCAGCCAGCTCGTCTGTCCAGTGTGGAGAGTGGCCTCCTCCAGCTGGGGCTGTGATGAGGAGTCACTGGGTCCGACGAGGAATTCTCAAAGCTTCCACTTTCCTCCTGTAAGAATCTTCCAATCTGGAATCACACTCAAAATGACTGAGGCTGCTGGCTTGTCCGAAGTCCAAGCCATATAACCACAATCTTTTTTTAGTTTTTAATTGGGGAGAGTCACTGTGGTTGAGCTACATTTTCCTCTCCTTCAACACAGACCCTGGAAGGCAAACAAACCCCCAATTCCTCACACATTCATTCTTTCAGCTCTTCCTCCTAAGGGGAGGGGTGCCTGCTGCTTTTAAGAAGCTGCCATTTTGCACCCTCAAGGAGGCTCACAAATGAAGTCACCTGGCATTTTAAAAGGCATGGAAATGACGCCGCTTAAATTTCAAGTCAGATTTTATTTCATATCCAAATCTAAGTGACACCTTTTAATTAAACAGACAGCTAGTGGGAAAAAAAAAAAAAAAAACCTCAAGCACTCTACAATTTATACTTGTTTTGTTTTTGTTTTTTCCTGTTTGATCCGCCTGTGCTGTGAAGAGGTAATCTCGCTCCACAGGTGTTGACAAGGTGATTTTCACCCTAAGTCACAGGGCCAGCTGACACAGGGTTTCATCAAATGAAGGGGGTTTCTAAAGAACAAACAGCAAGCTAGTGTAGCAGTAACCCAGTGTGAAAAGCCTTCCTGACTCTCCCATCTTTCTCAATGTCCCCAATTTCAGACTGGGGGTAGAACATGTGATCTAGGTTGAGCCAATCCCAACAAACATCCTGGCCAGTGATTGGCTGAGGAGTAGGCAGATGGCATAGGCTGGTCCAATCACAGTGACCCTCAGGACTTTCCAGGAACCATTGGGCCAGGGCCTGCCTTCTTCCTCTAGGAGGTGTGGGGTGTGGCTGTGGGGCTTGAGACTGCTGTGTCAGCCTGTGGACGCAGGGACAACAGAATCAGAGGAGCAGAGCCATGGCTCTCTGATAACCTGAAAACTTCTAGGTCAAACTGCCTACCCTACCCCTGGACTCTTCAGGTGGTGGAGTCAATGAGCTCCCTTTCTGGATAAACCAGGATGAGCTGGGCTTCCTATGATTCAGAACTATATGCATCCTAATGGATATATTTACATTCAAAGTCTGTCTAGTTGGGCGCGGTGGCTCATGCCCCATAATCCTCACACTCTGGGAGGCCGAGGTGGGCAGATTGCTCAAGGTCAGGAGTTCGAAACCAGCCTGAGCAAGAGCGAGACCCCATCTCTACTATAAATAGAAAGAAATTAATTGGCCAACTAATATATAGAGAAAAAGTTAGCCAGGCATGGTGGTGCATGTAGTAGTCCCAGCTACTCGGGAGGCTGAGGCAGAAGGATTGCTTGAGCCCAGGAGATTGAGGTTGCTGTGAGCTAGGTTGACGCCACGGCACGCACTCTAGCCTGGGCAACAAAGCGAGACGCTGTCTCAAAAAAAAAAAAAGTCTGTCTCTATTGCTTCCTGGCTGTGTGCCAATTTACAAAGCCTCTTGGTGCTTCAATTTCCCCATCTGTAAAATGAAGATAATACTTACCTCAGAGGAATGTTAGAATTAAGTGAGATATGTGATGTAAAGCACCAGCTTAGCACAGTCTCTGGTGCCTAGCAAGTATTGGCTTACCTGCCCATCTTTGAATGATGGCTGTGAGAGACTGTGTTTATTTTCAAGAAGCATTCACCACTCCACTAGCTAGCCATGTGTTAGAACTGTAGGAACTCTTCCCTGTAAATAAATTAGTTACAGAATCTGTTGACAGTGAGAATGAAAACCTTTGTGGTAAAGGACAGATAAATAAAAAGTGACTAAAGCCATCACTGCTTATACCAACCAGCTTTCAAAATATTGTCTTTAAAAAACAAAACACTTCTCATGGCTAGGATGTACAAGAACTGGAACTCTCAAACATGCTGGTGGAAATCTAAAATAATACAACCACTTTGGAAAACAGTTTGGCAGTTTCTTGAAGAGTTAAACACACACACTATGTATGACATAGAATCCAGACATTCCACTCAGAAAAACAGAAATATATGTCCACACATAGACTGGTACAAGAATGTCCATGGTAGATTTATTTAGAAATACCCCAAATGTTATCAACAAAAAGATGTATACACAAAATGTGGTATATCCATAAAAGGGAATACTGCCCAACAATAAAAAGTAATAGAATTATTAACACATGCAACAAAGATGAATCTCAGAATAATTATGCTGAGTAAAAGAAGCTACACAAAAAGAGTACATACTGTATGATTTCGCTTATATACAAGTCTTGGCCAGGAGTGGTGGCTCACACCTATAATCCTAGCACTCTGGGAGGCTGAGGCAGAAGGATTGCTTGAGCTCAGGAGTTCGAGACCAGCCTGAGCAAGAGTGAAACCCCATCTCTACGAAAAATAGAAAAATTAGCTGAGTGCAGTGGTTTGGGCCTTTAGTCCCAGCTACTTGGGAAGTTGAGACAGGAGGACCGCTTGAGCCCAGAAGCCACTGCACTCTAGCCAGGGTGACAGAGTCTTGCTTTGTTGCCCAGGCTACAGTGAGTGCCCTGGCGTCAGCCTAGCTCACAGCAACCTCAAACTCCTGGGCTCAAGCAATACTAGTGCCTCAGCCTCCCAAGTAGCTGGGACTACAGGCATGCACCACTATGCCTGGCTAATTTTTTCTATATATTTTTTTTTAGTTGGTCAATTAATTTCTGTCTATTTATAGTAGAGACAAGTCTCGCTCTTGCTCAGGCTGGTTTCGAACTCCTGACCTCGAGCAATCCACCCGCCTCGGCCTCCCAAAGTGCTAGGATTATAGGCGTGAGCCACCGTGCCCGGCCAAAAAAATTCTTAAAAATGAAAACATAGTGACAGAAAGTACATCAGTGATTGCCTGGAGATGGGGAACATATGGAGGGATGAGAGGGGTAAGAGGAAAGAATTATAAAAATGCAATAGGAAATTTTGGGGGCTGGACAGATATATTTGCTGTCTTAATTATGGTGACGGTTTCCCTATGGGTATCTGTGTGTGTGTGTGTGTATATATATGTGTGTGTGTGTGTGTGTGTGTGGTATGTGTATAAACTTATCAAACTGTACACTTTAAAATGTACCATTTATTGTATGTTATACCTCAATAAAGCAGTATTTTAAAAACTAAACACTTGAAAAATTAAACACTTCTGAGCTCATATATTCAGGTGCCTGGGATTCCAGACCACAGCCCACTGGATGGGGACCACCAAACCAGAAAATGGACCAGCTTGAACTTGGCCACAAGGCAAAAGTGTTCTTAGAATGCAACTCTCTCCCAACACTCATTCCACGGTTGAACCATCCCATATTCCAGACTGTTGCCTACTTTTAGAGGCAATGTAAATATTTCAGCAGTCCCTTGAGATATTTCATGAGGAGTATCTCCCTTGCTTGGACAAAAAGCTATTGACTGGAAGCTCCCAGAGGCAAACTTCTGAAGCTCTCTGTCTTTGAGAACCCCAAGCCTGCCATATTCACAAGCAACAGGAGGGGCCTCACATTCTAAGGTGACTACCTCAGGTGTTTCAACATACCTGGGGGGGGGGGGGGGGGGGGAGAAGGAATCCTGCTAAGCATGAATGCCTTTTGTCTTAATAGCATCCTGACACCTTGAGGATGGTCTGTACTCTTTCTTATAAGACAGGCCCAAACTTGTCTTTAAAACAAACAAACAAAATAATAAATGCAAGGTATTTTTCCCTCCTCTTGGTCATGCTGAGTAATGAATGAATTGTACCAACATTAAAATGATAAACTTTTTACAAGGGAATATTCCAGACAAAGACATAGAAAACGAGGGTGGGGTGGAATAACATAACTATCACATGATTAATGAAATACAATGCTACAAAGAGCTGAAAGTCCCTGCACACCCATTCATGACTGCATCTCCCTCCCCACATCTCCAGCAACCATTATCCAAAAGTTTTTTTTATTGCATATGTAAAAGTTTATATAAATAGTATCGTATATATGTATATCTCTGTGATGTCTTTTTCTGCTCTACATTATGTTGGTAAAATTAATCCAAGGGGATAGACTTGTCAGAGGTGCCTCTGGGGCTGCATCCACCCCCTTGGCCCACATGAAATTTCAGCCACAGCTATGGTGGACAGCTTTTTGCCAGCTCAGATACCACCCCAGGACCATTTGCCAACCCAAGAACATGCTTTTTTTCCCTGTTTTGCCCCGACAGAGGCTGGATGCATGGGTGCCAAGCCTGGAAGTTCAAGGGAATTAATGCCTCCATCCCTGGGGAACAGGTGCTGGTGGATCTCCAGCTTCCTGTCCTTCTTCAGGTGGACAATTCTAGAGGCATCTATACACTTCTCAGGGCATCCCCGGAGAACTGAGCCCCTGCTGCCCACAGCAGCAACCTTGATAATTCATCCTAATATTAGTTTCTCCTCCTTCCCTGTCTCACTAACTATCTTCTCCCTCCTGCTTCCGGAGGTCACGTCCCAAAATAAACCACCTCTACTTGGGCGCAGATTCTTATATCCAGCCCTGCTCTCAGAACTCTAACTAATCAGAGTTTTAGTGTATTCATTTTTATTGCCCCGTATTCCACTTACAGTGACACAATTTATTTTAGAAGGATATACCCTTTATGATGGGACTGTTATTTAAAAATCATGTTTTAAATTAATATTTAACAATAAAAATTATCACCAAGAGAGGGAATATCAAACTATATCCAGTCTGGCTCCTGAGCTGTTTATAAAATGTATTATGCAGACACATGTAGAGAAAACCAAATGGGAATGTTAACAATTCCTTTGTTATCTCTGGCCAGTAAAACTACAGGCAATTTTTTTTCCTTTTTTAAAATTGATTTTCCCATTTTTTTTTTTTTTTGAGACAGAGTTTCACTTTATTGCCCAGGCTAGAGTGAGTGCCGTGGCATCAGCCTAGCTCACAGCAACCTCAAACTCCCGGGCTCCAGCAATCCTGCTGCCTCAGCCTCCCAAGTAGCTGGGACTACAGGCATGTGCCACCATGCCC
Organism: Mirza zaza; assembly: GCA_008750895.1. Classification (NCBI taxonomy): domain Eukaryota; kingdom Metazoa; phylum Chordata; class Mammalia; order Primates; family Cheirogaleidae; genus Mirza; species Mirza zaza. The sequence continues at coordinate 54,208 of VSMD01074914.1, forward strand.
GGCTAATTTTTTCTATATATATTTTAGTTGGCCAATTAATTTCTTTCTATTTATAGTAGAGATGGGGTCTCGCTCTTGCTCAGGCTGGTCTCGAACTCCTGAGCTCAAAGGATCCGCCCACCTCGGCCTCCCAGAGAGCTAGGATTACAGGCTTGAGCCACCGCGCCCGGCCTATTTTCCCATTTTTATGCAAAAAAAAGTATTACCCCTAACAAGGAAAAAATAAATGGTAGAAAAATGATATGCAATTGACATCAGTAAGATTCCTAAATTAATCAGCACAGACAAGGGGGTCTTCTGGGAAGAAGGAGGTGGGAATCCCACAGTGACCAGAAGAGGGTATGGGTCTGGCCTGGGTATAGAACAAAGAGACTGGGCAGGCAGAGAAATGGACGAGAGAGCCTGCAGAGTAAGACACAGACTTTCCCCATCACATTCCCCCTGGCCCCCAAGCCCTTCTGTTCCCCTTTTCTGATACCATTAGCTAAAACAGAGCCACCAGCATCCAGCCCTCTTTGCCTTTCCTCCCAGACAGGAGTCTGGATCCAGCCCTCTCAGACACAACCTGTGGGCCTGGGGAAGAGACTCTACGTCCAGTTCTGGGAAAGCCTGATTGGTCTGTGGGTAATCCATCCCCAACGCCAGCTACTGGCTCAAAAATGATCATGTGATCCAATTTGGGCCAGTGAGACCTAAGGACAGGGCTGCCGGATTCTCCTGAGAGGGTTCATCCTGGCTCTTAAGAACTCCCAGAAACTGTCTTTCAACCTCACAGGAACTCTCTACTATAGAAAACCACAGGAAAGCCAGCTTTAGGATTAACGAAACCGACAGAACAGAGACCCAAAGAACCTGGGTCCTTGATGATGTCACTGAGCTAGCTACTAGCGCCCTGAAGCCCATAACCTGCTCTCTAACTGCGCTTGCTGGCATCAGCCCATCAATTTCCTTCCATGTGGGCCGGGCGTGGTGGCTCTCGCCTGTAATCCTAGCACTCTGGGAGGCGAGGCGGGCGGATTGCTCAAGGTCAGGAGTTTGAAACCAGCCTGAGCAAGAGCGAGACCCCATCTCTACTATAAATAGAAAGAAGTTAATTGGCCAACTAATATATATATAGAAAAAACCAGCCGGGCATGGTGGCGCATGCCTGTAGTCCCAGCTACTCGGGAGGCTGAGGCAGCAGGATCCCTTGAGCCCAGGAGTTTGAGGTTGCTGTAAGCTAGGCCATAGCTGATGCCATGGCACTCACTCTAGCCTGGGCAACAAAGTGAGACTCTGTCTCAAAAAAAAAAAAATGTCCTTCCACGTGAGCCAGTTTTTACAGCTGAGAGGATTCTAATTGCCCAACCTCCCTCCTTGAAACTATCCTGATTCAACCCATACACAGTGTCCTAGGGATCATAGTCCCGCTTGTCCCAAACCCTATATCCCTTCTGAATGTCCTGATGCTGTCAGCATGATCTAACCACACTCCAGACCTGACATCCTCTCCACCCTGAGCACGACCAGCATAGACTAATATAAACCTGACCCTTCCAATTACGGAAGTGTGGGATTACCCATTAGCACTTCCTGACTACTCCCCATGCATCAACCACTCTACAGTTTCACTCATTAAACCTGCACACCCACTCTTTCAGGCAGAAGCCATGATTATCCCATTTACAGATGAGAGCAGAGAGCACTGAGGCCTCAGAGCAGGCCTATAACCCACACAGAAAACCCCAGATTTGCCCTAAGACTCCCAAGTCCTCACTCTTAACCAAGACTTTCCTTCTCCCAGAAGACTCCAGAGAAGGAAGTGGGCCCTAAGCTACCAGATAAACAGAAAAATCAGATAATTCAGACTCATATCCCATAATCTCAAAGAACACCATTCATTCCTATAGATTATCACTATGAGGCATTTCAGAGGTCCGACATAGGTATATATCTTGCTTTGTGCAAACTACAGGACATGCTAATCTGAGGGGGGAAATGAGTGTTGCTAAGAGTAAATCAGGACTGGGTGAGGTGGCTCACCCCTGTAATCCTAGCACTCTGGGAGGCCAAGGCGGGCGGATTGCTCGAGGTCAGGAGTTCGAGACCAGCCTGAGCAAGAGCGAGACCCCATCTCTACTATAAATAGAAAGAAATTAATTGGCCAACTAATATACATAGAAAAAACTAGCCGGGCATGGTGGCACATGCCTGTAGTCCCAGCTACTCAGGAGGCTGAGGCAGCAGGATTGCTTGAGCCCAGGAGTTTTTTTTTTTTTTTTTTGAGACAGAGTCTCACTTTATTGCTCAGGCTAGAGTGAGTGCCGTGGCGTCAGCCTAGCTCACAGCAACCTCAAACTCCTGGGCTCAAGC
>VSMD01074917.1:0-15598 GCA_008750895.1 Mirza zaza
GACACCTGCACTCGAATGTTTATAGCAGCACAATTCATAATCGCAAGGCTGTGGAAACAGCCCAAGTGCCCATCAATCCAAGAATGGATTAATAAAATGTGGTATATGTATACCATGGAGTACTATTCAGCTCTAAGAAACAACGGTGATATAGCACATCTTATATTTTCCTGGTTAGAGCTGGAACCCATACTACTAAGTGAAGTATCCCAAGAATGGAAAAACAAGCACCACATATATTCCCCAGCAAACTGGTATTAACTGAGCAGCACCTAAGTGGACACATAGGTACTACAGTAATAGGGTATTGGGCAGGGGGGAGGTGGGAGGAGGGCGGGTATATACATACATAATGAGTGAGATGTGCACCATCTGGGGGATGGTCATGCTGGAAACTCAGACTTGTGGGGGGAGGGGGGGAAGGGCATTTATTGAAACCTTAAAATTTGTACCCCCATAATATGCTGAAATATATAAAAAAAAAAAACTAAAGAATGATAAACAAAAACTGTTATGTTTATATATTTATCTTAATTAAGTTAAAATGATCTACACCCTAAAGCAAGGTTCATCCTTTTGGTTTAGGTCCTACTGCAACTTCATGGCCTTACATGCCTTCTGGATAACTCTACTGTAGCTTCCACCCTGTATTGTAACACGAACCATGCCAACACAGCTCCAGAATCTTGTTTTTGCATCTCTGTCACCTAACAGTAATCACTAAATGAATAAAATGAGTAAATAAATATTTGTACCTAGGAAACACATTTTGACTTTCTGAATGGTACAGTGGCCGTACCATGGTAGGCAGAGAGACTTTCTAAACTTAAAATAGAAGGGAAAAGATTCCTTTTTGTAGCCCGGATGCTCTTTCACCAATGTAAAGGCCAAAAACTGGAATAAGTCATCTCTTACGTTCAATTCCCGCTCTAGAATTTTACGAGGCCATGAAGTATGTTGAGTATCAAAACAACTTAAAATATAAGAAGTTCAACCAGTTATAAAACACCTTTTATTTTTTAAATTTTACCAAAAGCTGGAACTATTTCTCCCTAGTTACTCATGTTTTATGTATTTTAAAAGATAAAACAAGGACAAAAACAAGTAGCAGCATCTGCTCTGCACATTTCTCTCCCTCTGACGTCCTCAGGATATTTTCTTCTCTGTTATTTTTTTTTTTTTTTAGATCACATACATCCGAGAATTAATTAATGGGTAAATGCTTCATTTACTGCTAAACAGCTTTCTGGGCTGCTTGTGAATGAAGACAGGTGGGAAGAAAGAAGGAGCAAGGCCCTCAGCTTGCAGCCCTGCGTTCCAGGTGGGGATCAGGCAGAGAGCCAGGAGGCGGGAGCCTGAGTCTCCTCCAAGCTAAAGACTTGTTGAGTCAGGGGGACTTCGCCACAGCCATAGAGAACTGCCATGGTCCCTTACTTGCCAGGTTTTTTGGTGTGTGAGGATGAAAAACTCATTCTTAAACAATCTGAGATGATGACTCAAAACAATAAAGTACTGAACCACAGGACAGAGCCCTTTGCCCAAAGAAACTAAGAAAGGGGTTGTTGAACAGGCCTAGAGAAACCCGACAGATCTGTAACAGAAACTCCATTTGATGGCGTCGCACTGCCACGTCCTGGGTGCTGTTGAGGTACTGATAGTCCAGGCGCTTGGTCACAGCAAGACCTTCTCTGTGGACTTTTGTGACTAAGTCAAAGTACAATTTCTTCCATCCATGCTAGGAAGGGGTCATCGTTGAGGGTCTGCCAGAGTGAGTGGGAATGCAGACAGCACCCTGCTCAGGCTCCGACGGCTGGGCAGAGAGTGGTGACGCAGGCTTCCGAGTGTTTCTGTCTATTCCATTCTGCCCTCCCACCCAATCCCCCAACACCCGCAAGCTTTCCACTCTTGAAATGTTTACTTTTGCTATTCCCTCCTAGAATATCCTTTACAATATTTCTGCCTGTTAGATCCTACTCCTTTGTTGGTAGGAACAACTGTCTTTGTCAGTTCAGGCTGCTAAAACAGAGCACCATAGACTGGATGGCTTATAAACAACAGAAATTTATTTATCACAGTTCTGGAGGCTGGGATGTCTGAAATCAAGGTGCCAGCATGGCTGAGTGCTGCTGAAGACCCCTTTCCAGGTTGCGGATGACATACTTCTCCTTGTGTCCTTCCACAGCAGAAAGAGGCTGAGAGAGCTCTCTGGATTTGCTTTCTTAAGTGCACTAATCTCATTTGTGAGGGCTCCAGCCCCATGACCTAATCACCTCCCAAAGGGCCCCCACCTTTAATTCCATCACGTTAGGGGTTAGGATTGCATCATATGAATTTTAAGGGGAGACACAAACATTCAGCCCTTTGTACACTCTCTCTGGAAGCTTTGCTGGAGCTCCAGGCTGGCAGCTTTCTCTCCTTTGAACTTGCCTAGCACTCACCCTAATGTCCACTTGCCCTCATAAATCTACAGCTTGGTGCCAGTAGCTTTTCCTTTCCTCTTTGGTTCTCAGCCCTGGAAGGCAGGGTCTATATCTTACTCTTAACTCTGTACTGAGTCCCACCTCTGTCTGTTTCCTTACTGGCTCAGTTTTCTCATTTGTCATGTCTCAGGTGGACTGTGGTGATAGTCTCTGCTATGTTTTCAATGTGTCACCTGAAGTTCATGTGCTGGAAACTTAATCCTCAATGCAACCGTGTTGAGAGGAGGGACATTTAACAGGTGATTAAGTCATGAAGGCTGTGCTCTCATAAATGGAGTGATGCTATTATCATGGGAGTGGGTTCCTGCCTTATTCCCTCTCTGTTTTTATTGGACACTCTTTTGCCTTTTTGCCTTCTTCCATGACACGATGCAGCAAGAAGTCTTTCACCAGATGCAGCCCTTTAATCTTGGACTTCCCAGCCTTCAGAACTATGAGCCAAATCCATTTCTGTTCATTATAAATGACCTAGTCTGTGGTGTTTCATTATAGCAGCACAAAATGGACAGAGACAGTCTCTTAGCTGGCTGCCCTACCAGTCTTTGATTCCATCCATCCATGTGTAATACTGTCCCAAATTATCTTTCTAAGATACAGATTGATAATCCCTCTGCCTTGTTAAAAGCACTTCAGTAGATTCTTGTTTCATTTTCATAAACTCACTATACAGAAAGCTCTTCTCCATTTGGCTTCTTTCAACCTGTCTGGTCCCAGTTCAGCCTCTCCCTATCATCCAACCTTGCTGAACAACTTGCTTTTTCCGAAACTTTTCATGATTTCAATCCCATTGCCTAGAATGTCTTTCCCAGACTTGATTACCAGGAGAACTCCTATGCATATTTGAAGATTCAATTTAAATATTACTTCCTTGGGAAAGTCTTCTTCCTCTTAGCAGTTAATGATTAGCTTTGTAAAGTCACCTTTTATAAAATACATCATACATGAAATTATATCAGTAGATACACATAAAGAGCTTAATGCAATGTCTAACACCAAGGTTGTCTATAAATGTTGGCTATTACCATTCACTATTATTATTCTTAGGAACTATGCCAGCAGGCCAAGCCCTGGAAAGGGAGAAAAACACTCCTGCAATGAAGAAAGCATAATTTGGAGTGTGGATGAACCCAGAAAAGGAATTTCAGCTTTATTAAAACACATACATCAGTATCTGGCAACAGAGAAAGTAGCCCCTTCATGCATTAAAAGTGGTCAGTTTTCTTTTTGCTATTTTATTCCCAACTTGAAAGCAGAGGCACTGAGTCCCAGCTAGTGTACACGAGGGAGTCACATGCTTACCCAGAAGCTCATTTAAGGAGTCCTGTCTTTACTTAGCCAGTCCTATCTGCCTGAAATGTCTCTGTCTTCTTGGTCTGTCCAGTGTTGCCGTATCCTTCAAGGTTCAGTGCCTTCCCCACTTCTTTTATAAAGTGTCTCCCAATTATTACAGCCTATTGACCAGCTTTTAAAAATAATCTTGCTATTTTCTAGTGGTGCGTGTGTGGGAAGGGGCAGGGGGAAAGGGAGGGAAGTCGTTTTCTTTTCTTTTTTGAGACAGAGTCTCGCTCTGTTGCCCGGGCTAGAGTGCCGTGGCATCAGCCTAGCTCACAGCAACCTCCAACTCCTGGGCTCAAGTGATCCTCCTGCCTCAGCCTCCTGAGTAGCTGGCACTACAGGCATGCGCCACCATGCCCAGCTAATTTTTTCTATATATTTTTAGTTGTCTTATTAATTTCTTTCTATTTTTAGTAGAGATGGGGTCTTGATCTTGCTCAGGCTGGTTTCGAACTCCTGTCCTTGAGAGATCCTCCTGCCTTGGCCTTGCAGAGTGCTAGGATTACAGGTGTGAGCCACCATACCCAGCCTGAGAAGCCGTTTTCTAAAGAGGACTATGATGATATTGCTGGGCTTTCTGGAGCAAACAGACTCATCCACATTCCTTCTTGAGGGAAGTAGATCCAGACTTTTCTTTAAGCAGGGCCACTCCACACCAAGTGACCCGTTGGTTCTGGTTGATTGAAACAGGAGCGTGCATTGCTCCAGGGCAGGCAGTTCCAAAGTAGTCAGAGACCTTAGAGGTAGCCTGGTTAGAGGAACTCTGCTCAAACATGGGTGCTGGCAATTACCACTACTAGTCAGATTTTCCTTCTTGAGTGTTTATTGGGATGGGCAGAGCCAAGTGGGTGATCACAAGATGAGAGGCAGGGGCTGAGAGAGTAACTATCTTGCTGATAGTACCTCACTAAGTAATAGAGCAGCCAAGCTCCAGTGTGAGGAACATGTGATAATCCTGTCCTGAGAGCTTTGTGGGTGATGATTCACCTTGCAGTTTACTTTTGGTGAGGCCTGATTTCTCAGCTCCAATAAGATTCCTGCCTTTTCTTAGTACTGGCCTTATAATACTTCCCAACCCTTGCCTCATTTTTTTAAAGTAGGGAAGCCAATTTCTAAAGAGCAGGAATGTTTCCCCTACTGTACCCTGGCAGAGGTGAGCATGTATTAACAGCATGTTCCATTAAGGGCTGGTTGGTTAATTAATTGATTAAGTTAATTGTATTGAGTTTAACAAGGTATTAGAGTCTTGCTATCTGGAGCTGTTTCTTCTTCCTGTGTTTCTCTCTCATAGATAATTTAGCCCATCCCTGGGCATATAATAAGTACCACACATACACATAATGCTTGTGGCCTAAGGGACTGGTTCTACATATCTAGAGTCATTTCTTAGCAGGTGCTGCTACAGATTGGCTGAAGAAGTATAGAAAATTCTATGAGCTCTTTTGGTCTTAATTTATGTCTTTAAGACAATGTTGATAATGCCTTGCCAGCTTTTGACAGGTGATGTTAGAATCAAGCTTTTAAGTCTCCCCTTCCCCTGCAAGTAGTGTTGGTTTAGCAGTATACAAAGAATCTTCATGTTATTTCATTTATTTGAGCTTTACATAAACCCTGAAAAATAGTTATTGTAATTATCCCCATTTAAGAGTTGAGGAAACTGAGGCTCAGAGAAATTAAGGATTGTGGTCAAAGTCTTTCTCTTTCTCTATTTCTCACTGAGATTTGGAATCCAATTTTAACACCAGGGTCTCTCTACTAACACAAATTTTGGCTGAACACAAGTCATTGGTGTTCTTTCAGGTTTCAGGAGATCTAAAAAGTTGGAAGGAATGAAATTGTGGTTTTGCCAGTAGGGAGGGAAGATAAAAGTCATGACTTCCATTCTTCCATTGAATTGAATACTTCTTGGCTTGTGGAAATATCTGTAGGATAGGTCATGTACCTTATTGGTTAGTAGTCTTATTTGATGTTTATACATAATTTGAAGGCCACATACTAGATAGAAGCTGTGATAAAATGCAAAGCATTATAACTTGAATCTTTTTAACTGACAGCAAATCAATTAAGAGTAAGAATCAGAAGAGTAAGAAATAGGGTAGGTCATCAATACTCCTCTAGAAACTCCTCAGAGGCCTCTGTAGATAGCAAACAGAAAACTAATCAACCAAACAAACAACCCTCCCTACTATCCAGCCACCAGTAGGATTCTGAAAGAGCTTCAGGGACATCACTCTCTTGGAACATTACAACAAGTTTTTCAGGATTATGAGGTAATTCAAAGCAGATCATAGAGGAGGAATAACAAGATTCACTCCAATTTTGGAGAGCAGTCTGTGAGACAGGCTGATGGTAGCATTATGGGTCCTTGAAAACAGGTTCTTTGTTGAAGGGGTTGATAGGGGTGGGGACCAAAAATGGCTGCACCCTTCTCCACTTTGCCCGTTACTGAGAAACCCGCAAATGGTGGGATGGTTTGGAAACACCCATGAGAGCAGCAGAACTTGTGGGGTCTAGAAATGAATGGTCCCATCTGCCTCAGGCTTAGTTTAGCTCATTCACAGGGACAGGAGGATATTGACTGTTTCTCCTTTTGTCCAGAATTTGGTGAACTTTGACTCAATTAGCAGTGGTTGGCAAGTATGAGCAATGCTTTCATGAAGATGTCTGACTTAGCTAAAATTAGTGCAATGTAATCATGACTTCATGTTGCCCAATATAACCCATCTTGTGAAGAGAAGAGATGATGTTTTTCAAACAGTTTTTAGCAGCATCATCAAAAAGAACTTGTAATCAACTCCCAATCACCCCTCCTGAGGGAGAGGGCAGAGTGTGGGTGCTACAGATGACATACAGCCCCCAAATCCTTTACATTTGGTCTTGATTAATGTTTGCGTTTCATTGCACTGCAGGTGTTCCTAATGTTCTGGGAATTCGGATCGTTTCAAACTCAACACTGATGGCACAAACAAGACTGGAACCATCTCTAGAGGCCTGGAAAGGTTGAACAGTTACCCCAGAGGGAGTGGGATGGGATCCTGCCCAGCTGTGCTCGCTGTGGCAAAGGGCACACGCTACTTGCCACAGCCATGCAAATCACCGTCCCATATACAGAGTGGTTTGCACCTCTTCTCTCGAAATGGATGGCTCAATGGTCTTCTTTAATGAGCCCATACTAGACTACAGGAAGAATAAAGCAAAAGGTGTAGGAAATTGTTTTTACGGTGATGGTGAGGAAGCCTAACAACTTTTGAGATAAATTTAATTTAGAATGATGTCTCAGAGACTTCCCAGCTGTGTGATCTTGGAGAGATTTCTGAAGTTCTTTGAGCTGGTTTCCACATGGGTAAAAAATATATAATGATGTTCCCTTGGTTATTATGCATAATAAAGGAGATTTTGTAGTAGGCTTTAAAAATGACATTATGGGGGGAGGGAAGGCAAGAGCAATGTATGTAACCTTAACATTTGTACCCCCATATTATACTGAAATAAAAAAAAATAAAAATGACATTATGCTATTATTAAGAAATACTTGAACCTAGCTTAATTTATTTTGTTCATACAAAGTTGGAACTAAGGCAAGATGCAAACTAGCTTATGAATAATTGAGCATAAGCCTCATCATTATGCAGGACAAACAGATACACCTTCACTAAAGGAGGTCTGTAAAGAACAGTATACAACATGGATACTTTTGAGTTAAGTGGACATTCATATCTGAAACTGTCACCCACTGAAGTACAAGGCACCACATGGGAGTTGAATATTCTTTATTCAATTACATTAATACACTTTAGCTTATTCTTTGAGGGGATGATGGAGAATGGTGGACCTACATGCAGTGAGCAGTCATTCTTAAGGTGCAGGGATTCAGTGGTTGAACTCCTTTGGTTGGGGCGTTCAGTGAAAACTGAACTCAAGGTTGGTCCTTGACGCTCCTCAGCTTATAAGTCTAATGAGTCTTTAAATACCCAACAGGATGTATTATATGTTCTGTTGCCTGGTAGCCATTTGGTGAAGACTTTGTTTGGAGGGAAGTAAACAAAGGAGCTTGATCTTCGAAACCCAGGAAGAACCTAGCATCCTAGGAATTTGCCCCCGCATGCTTTGTAGGAGGTATGACACATTAACCCAAGGTCACCTTCCATCTCAGGCTAAAATACAGTCCTGCCGTTTAATGGCTGAGACCTAGATTCAATGTTATAGTCCACCCCGCCTCTTCTCCCCACATCCCACAAAACAAATGTAACTTTTTGCCTCTTTTTATGCTCTGGTGCCTTTCCAGACAGATCAGCAATCTTATTGTTGATACTCTACTTTCTTCAATCTTTTCCCCATGGCATTGCCCGGGCCAGGAGAAAAGCATGGAGATGGGCCTTGGGGATAAAGATATCCTTGTCTCTGTCCTCGAGGAGCCCCTGGTCCTGAGCAGGGTCAACACATGGAAAGAGCAGGGAGAACAGAGCTACAGGTGTCTGGACACAGCACAGGAACAGAAGCACACAGAAAGTATGTAGCTTTCTAGGCAGCCAAGGTCAAGAATAATGGAAGTGAACAAAGCCTTCAGAGCAGAAAGAGCATCTGGGTTGGCTTTATTCATTCAACATTCAACAGATGTTTATTGAGCCATTAGCACTTATCAGGCCTTTTCTAGGTGCTGGGGATACAGTAGTGAGTAAACAATATATAAGTAAAATATTTTGTATACCATGTGGCATTAAAGGCAGTGGAAAAAAATAAAGCAGAAAAGGGAAGTAGGGGGTAGGGGGTGCAGGGGTGGAATAGGTGGGGTGTTAGACAGTGGATATTGAACTTTATGCCGCAGTGTGCTCAGGCTGCTGTGACATAATCCCAAAGACTGGGGGGCTTAACCACTGGACATTTCTTTTTTTTTTTTTTTTTTTGAGACAGAGTCTCACTTTATTGCCCAGGCTAGAGTGAGTGCCGTGGTGTCAGCCTAGCTCACAGCAACCTCAAACTCCTGGGCTCAAGCAATCCTGCTGCCTCAGCCTCCCAAGTAGCTGGGACTACAGGCATGTGCCACCATGCCCGGCTAATTTTTTCTATATATATTAGTTGACCAATTAATTTCTTTCTATTTATAGTAGAGATGGGGTCTCGCTCTTGCTCAGGCTGGTCTCGAACTCCTGAGCTCAAAGGATCCGCCCACCTCGGCCTCCCAGAGAGCTAGGATTACAGGCTTGAGCCACCGCACCCGGCCAACACTGGACATTTCTTTCTCATAATTCTGGGGGCTGGAATGTTCAAGATTCTGGCTGATTCAGTTCCTGGTGAGTTTCTTCCTGGCTTGCAGACTGCTGCTTTCTTCCTGCGCTTTCACAGAACAGAGACAGAGTATGTGTGAGAGAGCACTAGCTATCTGGTATCTCTTATTCTGAGGGCACTAATCCCATCATGAAGGCCCCACCCCCACGGCCTCATCTAAACTAAATTACCTCCCAAATACCTCATCTCCAAATACCTTCACATTCTGAGTTAGGGCTTCAACATATAAATTTTGGGATGGGGACACAATTCAGCCCATAGCACTTATAAAGCTGCTTTTGGGGGGAGCCATTTTCGTGATGGCACCAAAATGTCCTGCTGAAAATGCAAAATCTTTGTTTTTAGTACCATATTGTATATGTATCACCATCTGAGTCTTACTCCAAATGTAATGCCCAACCTATCTGTGGCCAACTTTCACTTTCTACTTAATTCATCTTCTAAGTAATTCAAGTGTATATTATTATTATGTTCAGAAAAACAATGAAAAAATTTTAAACTCTGAAAGGCAGTGGGTTCACCATTTGGGTACATCACTTGTCACTACTTAAACCATTATTGTAAAGGAGGTTAATTACCTTAAATAAGGTATTTCAGACTAGAACAGTACTTAGAGAGCAGTGCTCAATTGAGATTTCCCTGTGTTGTCTGGATATAAGAATAAGGGATTGTATATTTGGCTTTGATATCCTCCCCACCAATGTCTAATGTTTTATTTGAAATCAGGACACATATAAAAAAGACATGTCCATCAAATGGAAGAGTAAATAGCATATTAAGCAAATATATTTAGTAATTGAAAGTAACAGTTTGTTCATTGTGAATTTGAGGTGGAAATTAGAGCAAACAATGAGTTCTCAAGGATTAACAGATACTTTGTATAGACAAATTTTTGAGTTAAGAATTTGAAAACATATGGCTTTTCAATTCCATTTGGTTTGTCAGAACACCCAGCCCATTCCTCATAAAACCCCCTGATTTGCGTCCCTCCCCAACCTCATTCACAGGCCCTAACTCAAGGGAGTGGGAAGGTGATAAGGTAAGGCTTGTGTTGAGTGGGGTTCTGGGATCTGGAAACTGTAATTTCCCAAGAGAGAATCAGGTGCCAGTACAGAAGACAGGAGAATGGTTATTGGGTGGCCAAAACCACAGCTGTTCACCATGGAGCATCTTTCTTCCCTCTATACGTGTATGTTGAAATATTGATATTGACTTTTCAGGCCACCTCTTCAATGCAACCTTCCCTGATAATCCCTATTTATTTCCCAAGATAGAATTCACCTCTGCTTGTTGCTTCTAAAGCAGTTTACTCACATCTTTGTCACAGTGCATTGTTTTCTCTCTTGGATTAGTGTTCTTACTCATAAACATTCTTATCTCTTGCATTGTGTCATGAGCAACTGTAAGAAACCATGACATGGCCTTATCTGCCTCTTGTCCCCCAGCGGGACCTTAAAGCAGTTGCACTGAAGTGGATCTGACCCTCTCCCTGAGCAGCACAGGGAGGGCGCACCCCCCCCTGGGCCCAGGCCGAGGGCCGAGTCTCCCTCAGCCGCTTTATGGTGCTGAGCCTGGTGGAGAGAAACTGTCTGCGTCTCCAAACTGGTCAGCTCAGTAGTGAAAAGATGGCCATTGAAAGGGCTTTCTAAAAAACATGTCTTCGTATCAGAATTAAGATTCAATCAAAAGTGGGAATTTCAGGACCCCACCTCACACCCACAATCGGAAGTGTTGCAAACGCTTTCTTTTAATGACTGTAAATATCGAGTCTACTTTATCAGCTCTAACTCTGAGATACACGATGTTAGACACCAACAGGAGTAACTCAGTCATGCACCCATTGATTTTTGTGTTATGCTACTATCTCTGGGTGAGGGAGGAAAACTGCCTCTAAATAGTAGAGACCTCTGTACAGGAACTCCAAGGGAGGTTGCTGTCTAAAAGCTGAACAACGTCTGCAATTAGATTCTCGGCAAAGATGCCCATTTCTATCCAAATTACCAAATCCTAGAAGTCCTCCTATGGCACCTCGGCAGAGGGCTCTGACACCCAGACACTTTGTGTGTCGGTGACTTTGTGGTTCTTGTCAATTGCTCATTTCTCTCTCTGGTCTCCTCTGGGAGTGTCATATGGCTTATCTCCCCCTGGAGTGGTGGTCCCACAGGCAGGCTGCAGGTCACCCGGCTTATCACCACTTTACATGGCTTCTCCAAGCAAACGGTGAGCCCTGCTTGACTTGGGCCAAGAGCTGTATTGATTATTAACTTCAGACAAACATCTGGTTTTCATTGCCCGTGGTAGCAGAGCGAGCAGGGTGCTGCACGGCTGGTGTGGTCACTTAACAACCATCAGGACTAGCTATAAAGAAAATTTAACATATCCTGTAATTACAGTCTGCCTAGCACCGAGGGGCTGAGGAATCTGCAGATCTGATTTCAGGACTAGAGAAAATGTTTATTGTGTCTGTTCCACACACTCATCTACCCTGCTGAAATGCGGCCCCACCGCGGGTCCCGCAGGGCACAGCGCCTTCTTGTTCAGGTCAGGACGCTCCAGCATGGCTCCAGGCGGATGGTGCCTTAATGCTTTTGCAGGCTTTGGAATTTGGGCTGATGGAGATGGACTGGGGGATCTTGTCTGGAATGAACAATCCCCACGCCCCCGCCCCCCGGCCTCCTGGGGCTCTTCCAACCGCTCCTTCCCTGCCCTCTCGCCAGGGGCGACTGGGCCCTGAGTTTGCACTTTCTGCTCACCACATGCATGCCAGGCGCACTCGGGGCATTTTGACCACATTTTCTCTTTTACTCCTTTCAACTTCTTGTGAGTGAGGCATTCTTATGCCCGTTTGAAAGATGAAGAAACCGAGGCTGAGAGTTGTTCAGTTGGAGGAGCGACTGTGCCTTTCAGGACACAATGGAGGAGAGCACCTCCTCGTTGTCATCCCAGAGCAGAGAGATGGTGATGCAGTAACTTTTTTCCCCCCTTACTGTCTTTTAGGAGTTTTTTTCTCATAGAATTGTTGACAGAGTGACCTCTGAACCAAAGGGCTGGAGAATTGGATTGACAATTGCCAGAAGTATCCTGGGACAGGAACTGCAAAAACCAGCGGAGCGGACGCGTGGCCTCCGAGGGCATTCGACCCTGCCGCCGGGCTCTCTGCACAGAGACGGGAGCTGCCACAAGCCGGGAGACTGCGCCCACAGGCAGCCGGGCGCCCGCGAAGCTCAGGGCTGCGCTGCCGCCTCAGAGGAGGTCGCTGGGCTAGTCTTGAACAACTTCTAAACTGAAGAAGGTGGCGGTCTTTGACTGGCCTCTCCCTTCTTTCAACCCCAAGTGCCTGCAACTGTCTCTTCTCTCCCCTGTCAAATGCTGACCTCAGGAAAAGATCAGATGAATTTATTAAAAAAAATTTAAATGGCTGATGTCAAGCAGTATATTCCTGAAGCAGAAACGCCATGTATTAGCGAGCTGGTTAGGGACGTTTCGGGGCAGGTGGAGTCCTGACCCACGCGTCGGGTCGCCACCCAGGAGGGCCCAGGAGGGAGTGAGGTCTGGAAGCTGAGCATCGAGTCAGCAAACAGGCCGTGGGAGGGCCGCGCTGTGGTCTCCGAGGTGCGCAGCCCTAACCTAGTTCTCTGCAGGTTGGGATTCCAGGCAGGTTACCAGGTGGAGGCTTAGACTCGGTTATCAGCCTTGCATACAAGAAACGGCCATGGCAAAATTCCTTGTATTGTCAGCTGGGAACAGCAGTAGGGCTAGACAAGTTGCAGGAAGACTGGATTGATGCTGAGCTGGGGTTTCTTAAATTTCTCTTGATTTGAGACCAGACTTAGGGCAGAGGCCAAATAGCTACAGGTGAAGGAGGAAGAGGGTGGAGTAGGGTTAGAGCCAGGCAGGTCCACCACATCTGGTACATCTGCAAGTACTTCCAGTAGGCATCTGACAACTCTGCCTCTGGGCCATTTCCAAGAGGGCGANAGTAGGGTTAGAGCCAGGCAGGTCCACCACATCTGGTACATCTGCAAGTACTTCCAGTAGGCATCTGACAACTCTGCCTCTGGGCCATTTCCAAGAGGGCGAAGCTGGGGCATTGCAGCATGGGCGTGGGTCCGTTGTGGGCCTAACCACGTGGTGTGTGCACATGGGAGAGCAGGCGTTAGAGCTTCAGTTTGGGAACTAGAGGGTTCTTCCGATTTTGTCTCTTTCATATTAGTAATTAGGAAAATTCCAGAATTCCTGAAATGTTTATACCAGGACACAGAGGAGATCAAAACAGTAATAATGATGTTCTTTTATGCTTTCAAATTTTTCAGATTTAGGAGGCTGATATAACTACAAATAGAGGGAAATTTCTAGCCTATAAATATCTAAGAGGTTCTGGTTAAACATGTTAATTGTTTTCTGAAATCCTACTGAAGTAATAATAGAGAAATCAAAGAGCATGAACCTACAAAAGAAAAGAAGAGGAGAAAACAAAATTTGGAAGCTGGAAAGTGAATAAACCAGCGGTAAATGATTCTGCACTTGAAAGAAAATTGATAACTAAATGCCTATAGGCAGGAAGGGCCATTAAGAAGTGGGCTCCAGAACTTTAGAAAGAACCCCAAATCGAAGGCACCAGTTTGGACACAGAACCTCGGATCCTTTTCACAGTTTGCTGCCTTTTGGTAAGAGAAAGCTGTTGCCGTGTCTTACAAAGTCAACCATCACTTCTGTGTGGTTCAGTTCTTCCTTAAAACTTTTGAATTTATTTATCTCCATAAGCTAATATAAATTTCAAAAATTATTAGAATTCATTTTAAAAAGCTTTGGTTTACTTTCCATTTTGTTGACTTGTTCTACCTCTGTCCCTTGTGCAGGTTGATGGGAATTAGGATATTTCTAGGTGTGGACATGGGGTTGGTGCATTCACAATTTTAAAAAAACCTAAATAAATTGATCTTAAACACTGGGCTTCTCTTTAACTTGGGTTTGCATGTTCAGATCTGATTCTACAAAATTCTCTTCTTGATGATGTTTTGAAAAGCCACCTGGTCAATGCACTAAAAAACTCAACGTTTTTTCTTTTTTAAAGATTGCCCAAGTCAGGGAGCCAAACCTGTTCTGTAGTATCTGAGAGAAAAAGGACAGCACTATGTATTAGGGCTACTAACTTGAGAAGAAAACTATCAAAGTTCTGACGGAAAGATTCATTCTGTCAGTGACGTAGGATAATATCTAGTAACCTGCCGCAAATGTGCCCGGGCTTCCCCTGCAGCAGGCCAGCTCCGAGCGGTCAGATCTCCTGGGTGTGACTTTGTTCTGATGTCCTCCACGATCCTTTGGTCCTTAGGCCTTGACCTTTTTCTCTATTTCCTACATTATTATCATAAAGTCTTCACTATTCATTTCCAGATTTTGCCAATAAAACAAGTGAAGGCTGCTAACTAGTTCTTGCTTCTAAGCCTTGTAGGACCTAGTTACATAGAGTATTCAACTCTGGTAATGCGCTAAGTAGTCCAGTTGTAAGTGTTAAGCTTGTCTGAGAGTGGACATGATTTTTCCTAAGCAGAATGTTTTCATGGGGGAATAAGGTTTGAGGTCAGTAATACTCTGAACCTGCCACAGTAGATAGATAAGGGGGCTGTCTCTCTCTCTCTGAATCTAAGAGATGGGGGCTATGTCTAGAATGTAGACAAAGAACACAAGTGCCCTTTCCATTGTAAGAGCTGAATTACAAACAATTTCTCTTTCAAGTCACACTTATGGCTCCGTCCTTGGATCTATGTGTTAGAACATATCCCTATGTATGGAACTATGATACATAAAACCCAATGGGGTTTTCCTTTTAGAAGTGATTTGAAATATGTAACTAAGATTTGGGGAAGTGGCCTGAAAGAGCAGTCCATTTGGCTAAATAAAAAATCAGGAGGCTTTATATGTAGATTTCAAAATATGAGATTGAAGTGTTAAGACTTTTGCTCTTTGTCCTAATACATCTTATTCAAAGCATTTGGTCTCAGCATCTGTTTATATAAAGCGCTCTGTGTGATCACAGTCAAGAAAGTCATTGAAAATAATCTCATTTTTCAACTTAAACTGCTTTTACCAAGGTTATCAAAAAATCATCTAGTTGTTAAATTCAGTGATTCTCTGCAAATCTCAAATTTCTTCCCTTATCTGCCTGCATTTGCCATTGTTGATCACCCTCTTCATCCTAGAGCTTGGCTCTGTGATGCCACTCCTTCCTGCTTCATTCGTAATATTTTGGTGTTCATTTTCAGTCTCCCTTGCTGATTTATCTTTACCTGCCAGCCTGATGGTTCCTATCATCAGGTTACTTCTCTCTCTACACATTCTTCCTTCTTCCTCCCTAGGCAGTCTATCTGGGGCGATGGCTCCATTACTCCTTGTGCACGAATGACTCCCAAGTCTGTCTTCAACGCAAAATTCTCTCTTGATTTCCAACTCACATAGCCATTGACCTGATAGAAATAAATCTACTTGGAAGTTCCACA